>JAASFN010000224.1:0-29213 GCA_023333795.1 Globisporangium rhizosaccharum | reverse complement strand
TGGATGGATGGATGGATGGATGGATGGATGGATGAATGGACGAATGGATGGATGAATGGATGGATGAATGGATGGATGGATCTCCATATTCTTGTCTGCTCGCTCTCTCACAGCACTCGCTTGTAAACAGGTTTGAGTGCGAGCGCGTGCGTGACGCGCCGCAGCACACGCGCTGTCGACTCTGCGGCATAGCGTCGACGCTGCTGGACGCACCGAGCGCGCAGTTCTCGCTGCGCGAAGCGGCTCCCATGGCAGCAGCATGGGAGGAGCTGCTTCTGCACTAGCGCCGATATACGTACGCACTGCTTGCTGCCACCTACGTGCTCTCGCTGTGCGTTCAGCGCATGATGGCACATCGCACCGCGCGCTTGGCATGCGCGAGCGCCGTGATTGCCGATCATCAAGCGCTACGCCACTGCTACCGGACGCCAGTCGCGAGTGTCGAGTGTCGGCACCGCTGCTTCAGCTGATTTGGCTCCATTGATGTGTCATCAATATGTCTGAATCGACGTAATTTACAGATACATTCGTAGCTGATACAAGAGGTCGAATGCTACATTATCGTGTATAATACAGAAATAGTGTGTATGACGTATATTGAAGGTCAATTTGCCTCGATATTACTGCTACATCTTACTCCTTTGAGTTCCGACATGTAATTTACAATGGTTGCACATCCCACATCAGAGCTGGGTGTCCTGGCTGCTTCGCGCGGCATGTAATGACAGCACCTTCCCCACTGGGCTCTTGCTACACTGTTGCGACTGGCCTCTGGAAGCGACGCACATGGTCTCTTTTTCTCTTGCGCAGCATGGTGTCCACTAGCGCTGCTCTCAAGCCGCTCATTCTCCAAAGATGGACCCCACAGCACCATGGTGGCCGCTCCAAGACGCTGGTAGCACCAGCACCAGCAACGCCAGCACGAACCAAGCTCCAAACACAATCGACAGAGAATGGGACGAAACGGTCCAGCTCCTTGCGAATGGGCTCTTTGTGTACGACAAGGACGAGGACGCCCGCGCTGCGCTCGCGATGTATGCAAACGACAGCGACAGCAGCAGCACGGTGTCGCTCAATGACGAAGACGTTGAGCTCGTGCTCGACAGCGGTGGCATCGACACTCGACCAGGATCATCGCCAGCAGCCGCACGGATGGTCGCACACAGCCCGTCCGCGTTTGTAGCCGCTGGTCCTGTCTCAGCCAGCAACGCTCGACCATCGCGCCGACCATCACAAGCGCTCAGCGGAACCGAAGAAGCGCGGCGCGAGCGCAATCGCCTCAAAGTCCGCCGCATGTACTACCGCAAGCTCGTACGTCTCTCTCTCTCTCTCTCTCTCTCTCTCTTTCCATACAATCAGATATGCACCTCTATGCTCGAGCACAGTGCTGATATTGTCTGTGCTGCTTGCGAACAATGTGGTCTCTAGGAACGTCTCGCCAGCCTTCGCACTGAAGTGAGCGCGCTCGAAGCACAGCTCGACGCCCACAGGCTCGCGCAGCACGCGAATACGTACATACCAGCGTCCGACGCCGCCAAAGTGCTGCAGCACCTCGCTCGCACGCGCGAGCAGCTCCAGCTCGAGAACGACTACTTGCGCCGCGTCATGGCGCAGTACGTCCGGAGCGCCGACGCTGTCTCGGTGCAGCTCCTCGAGCTCTATGCACCGCTCTCGAGCGTGTATGACCGCGTGAAGACGGTATCGCCGCAGGCGTGTGAAGAGATCCGGCGCCAGACACTTGGCGAAGTCGAGGCGTTCCGGCGCACGCGCAGTACGTTCACTGACGTCGGCGACGTCTGCGGCTGGCATAGTGCACACTTGCTGCTCGACGGTGCATTCAAGTTTATGCTCGAGAAGACGGCGCGCGGCTTCCGGACCAGCACCGTCGCAGCACTGACGTGGGCGATCTTGTGCGACCCGGTGCGGTTTGCGAAGCTCTACTCGCGAGCGGTCGAGATGAAGTGCTACGTGCTCCAGACGATCGACGCCGACAACGTCGTGCTTTTGCACGAGTTCCGGTCCATGGACCCGACCGAGACGCGCGCGCGCGTGATCCGGACGATCGTCTTGGTCGCGCGCGTGTCGACGCGCTCGGGCGTGGTATTTCTGCTCCGGAGTCTCGACCCGGCGAAGTATGTCCTCGACGACCCGACAGTGCGTGCCCAAGACGAGACGGTCATCTGGAACGACCTCTTCTGCTGGCTCGAGTACAAAGACGCACCGGAGAGCAACGGCCGCGACTGCGCGTGCTCATTCGCTGGCGTCGCACCGGTCGTAGGCGGGAACGTGTACTTTTGGATGATGGAGATCGTGCAGATCGTCGTGCGCTGGGACGCGCTCGCGCTCGGTCCAGCGTCGTACTCACTGCGTGCCGACGACAGCAACAGCAGTGATATGTCCAGTCCGTCTGCTCCGTAGCTCGTAGCTATCGGATCGATTTGCACCATTCGCGAAGAGAGAGAGTGACAAATCTACACTATGTGCGAGCAGCCACTGCCTCGACTTGCTCATCGTCGTGACTATGGTCGCTAGTGCTGAGGATGCTCGTGATTGTGGCTATGGTGGTGGTGGCTGACGGTGCGCGAATGGCGTTGTATCGGCGCCAGGTAAGAGGCGCTCTGGGACTATGTGGCGACCGCAACATCGCGTCTCTCTCACTTCAGACTTCGCACAAGTACGAGGACGAGACGAACGAAAGAGTCGATAGATACATTCAACAGACGCAACGTGGCCGCTCGAGACTCATCGACAGCGAGCAGTCTGCGCGCCCACCTACGATGGACAGCTGCATGCCAAAACGGATGACCGCGCCACTGCACTACAGCAGCAGCAGCAGCTCGTGTGTAGCACACACACACGACGAAGCACTGGCACGCGAGCGCTCCCAGCTGCTTCTAGGACGCCGTGAGCACGACTTGCGGCCCAACGACTTGCGCTTCGACGCGCAACGCAATGAGCAGCGTCTCAAGGACCCACCAGCTCGCGTCCACGAGCTTCGTGCCTTCGACGACGCCGCCGTAGTCGTCGCGGCAGTGCTCGCCAAACTCACCGACAGCTTCAAAGATGCCCCATGTGAACGTGTCCATCCAGATCTTTTCTTTCTGCGGCTCGAGCTTCGTGCGTCCGCGGCGGTCGCGCGTGCCGTTCTCGCTCTCGCTCCGGATGTACCGCGCCGGGTCGAGGCCGCGGAAGAGGATCATGACGCCGCGGCCGTCGCCCAAGTCGACGCGCGTCGCGAGCACGAGCGCGTGGATGCGCATGTCGGCCGTCCCGCGCTCGAGCGTGTGGTAGTAGACGACTGCATCGTCGCTCACGCGCTGCACGAGCTGGAACGACACGTTCACGTTCGGCGAGTACGTCTTCTCCAAGAGCTCGGGCGTCGATAGGACGCGCCACGTGCGCGCGGCGAGGTCCGCCATCGATTGGCCGTAGAACGTCTTGTCGAGCGAGAACATGAGCTTCTCGTTCTTCACGTTCTTGTACCGGTCGTGCCACCCAAAGATGCTCGCACCGGTCGACTGGAGCGTCTTGCTCGCGCGGAACTTGAGGATCTCGCGGTACGACGCGCTCGCGATCGCCAAGCAGTCGTCTGGCGTCAGCGACCGGAGCGTCACTGGCGCGTGGCGCCGTTTGTGGTCGTGCGCTTGCATCGCGAGCGTGATCGCTTTGGTTTCCGCGGCGTGGAGCTGCCGCACTTGCTTCTCCATTGCCATGTACTGCGCTTCGAGGCGCCGGAGCTCAGCGTTCTCTTTTTGCATCGCGCTCTTGACGAGCAAGAGGTGCACGTACGCGTCATGAAGCGTCTTGAACGACGACGGCGGTGGGTTTGCGCCATTTCGCACAGGTGTCGGTGTCGCAGCTGCGAGCTGCCGCTTCGCCAAGAGCGCATTGTACTCGGCTTCGATGCTCTCCATCTGCGCACGGAGCTCATTGAGCGTGTTCTAAATCCACATAATACACGCCATACAGTCAAGTCAGTGCCATGGTTGACACGCATGGCGGCCACAAAAGTCTGTACGCACAATCTTCTTGTAGTAGCACCGCTTGACAATCAGTCGGTTCTTCGCGCGCTGGTCGGCTTCAGACACTGGTACACCGCGTGACGATGACGCAGTGCGGCCAGTGCTCAAATGCGTATTTGATGCCACGGCTGACGGTGGCGCTGTCTGCGGGCTCTCGCTGCTGCTGTTGCTGTGCATCGCGACGTGATCGACGTGCGTGGGCGACATGTCGAGACCGAGGAAGTCGAGCTTGAGCTGCGACGGGAAGTCGAGGAACGCGAGCGGCTCGTGGTCCGTCGTTGGGAACTCGCACTCGGGCATCGCGAAGCTCATGGTCGCTCGTGTGTGTGCAGCGCGCGGTGCTGCTCCTGCTCGCGAATGTGCCGACGTGCTGCGGGTGTGATCGAGAGCGAGAAGCGAGCGATGTGCGAGTCACGCCATATGAACAAACAGACAAACAGCCAGAAGCTCTGGGCAGCAATCACTTGCTTGACAGACCTCTCTGAACTGATTCCTCTAGTATGTGATCCCTGCGTTGCATTTGTGTCTTGACGCGCAAATAATACGTTTAAAAACACTGAACAAATGATGAGCTTCCAAAAACACATACAAGAGGGTTTGTGGAAGCGCGCATCGAGTTTGCAAGGCAATGATTCTAATCTGCGATATAATGCATCCAAAACCTTACTTGACAGCGCTAAAGCGTGCTTCTGACGACCTAAAACGCTGGGCTTCGATGGATCGAACCGGACACTGTACCAAATCACGTCCAGCTATCACGCGTCAAACAAACAGCTAAACAGCGTTGATTTTATGCAAAACACTACAAAATGCGTATAATTAACTGTCTCGACATCAATCCAGTCTCGATCCGGTCTCGACTCAACTGTTCAGCGTGGGAACATCTTTGTTGTGTGCGAGACTGTGCAGAGGCGCAGAGCCTGTCACGTCGGCGCTTCGTGTCCTTCTTGATCAGCGAGCGACCTTCGTCCTTCTTAGCTTCCGCTGAGGTCGTGGCGGTCGTGGTGGTGGCAATCATCCAAGCCCTCAGCCGTCGTCGTCTTCGCTCGAGGTCGCATCGTGCTCGACCATAAACACCACCGTGCTTGTGCTCGCTGCTGCTTTGGGAGAGGGCAACAGACCACATACACTTGAGGAGAACGCCATCCTCACTCGTCCAGTCTCCATCGACTCCATAAGCACTGTGCCAACAGACAACACGATCGTCGGGAGCGCGAGTGTGTCTCTTGCACTCACCGCACGAGAGTCGCGACGTTAGGATGTGTCCCCAGCGAAATGGCAGCACACGATGACGACAGCAACGACGCCGACGCGATCGTGGAGCGCTCGTTGAGAGCGATGGCTGAAAATCCACTCGTGCGAGCCAGTCGAGTCGGTCGGTGCACATGCTGCTCGAGCACAATGTAATGGTCCCGCTTGAAGCTTCAGCGTGTATACACACGCGCATTGGTGTAACAGATCTCACGGCAGGAGTAGCACCTCCAGCACAGCACCAGAGCACCAAGTCGTCGAGTGATAAGGATGAATCGGAGATCGCGCCACCGAAGAGTGCGAATTGAATGGACCACTTGGGCACACGCACACGTGTGTGTCCTCGCACGAGGCAGCGACCGAGCGGGGCTGGACAGGACCGCAGGTTACTGAGCGCGCACTCGTTGCTTGCTTGTTTGCTTGCGTTGAAT
This sequence comes from Globisporangium rhizosaccharum, assembly GCA_023333795.1. Lineage (NCBI taxonomy): Eukaryota > Oomycota > Peronosporomycetes > Pythiales > Pythiaceae > Globisporangium > Globisporangium rhizosaccharum. The sequence continues at coordinate 23,509 of JAASFN010000224.1, read as the reverse complement.
CTAATCGCACGTTCAGAGCGTGTTGTTACTCACTACGCTCGAGTCACTCCAGTCACGGCGTGTTGACCATTACGTACGCTACGATGTGGCAGATCTCGCGAAGATGGTGGTGTTGTCCTAATCGATTGACGATCTGCGTTGAGTTGAGTTGCGTGGTCGACGCGGCGGAGCGAGCGCACCGAGTCGCTTGGTGCTGTGAGACGATCGCACTTCAAGCATTCTCACATGGATCAGCGCTTTCACGGGCTTGTTCGTAGGCGATCGATCGCTCGTCGCGTTGACGAAGCCGCGACACGAGGCGAACGCGAACGCTGAGCGTCAGCGCTGTGTCACATGTGCGATCCAAGATGGATGGATCGCTTTCTGTCTGCGCATGGGCGTGTTGCAGACTTGCTCGTCGCCAAGCAGCCGATGCGACTGCACGATATGGACGTCGACGGCGACGACAATGATCAAGACGAGCAGTCAACTGAGTTGTCAAGACTTGCGACGGCTCGTCCAGATGAGCTCTTGACGAGCTCACTTGCGTGTTCAACACAGCGACCACCGCCACTGCGCTCGTGTCATGAGACGTGCGAAGGCGTGCTCATAGTGCGAGAGGAACGCCTCGCGAGATGGCAAAAGACTGCAATTAGACGGGCGATCGAGTGTCGATCGTGTCCACGGCTGCGACGCTCGTGGATGCACACGCACTCGAAATGAAGCACGTGATCAAGTGCAGATGTGTGTGCTCGGATCGCGCTTGCGTGTTGACTGTCGCCGCTGCACTCACTGCCCTGCTTCGTGCGTGGTGACTGCTCTGCTCTCGAACGCAAGGGCGACGTGCATGCGACGCCGCTGCTTGCTGCGCACTCGACAAAGGCTCTCGTCATGTGTAACAAGAAGCGTCGTTGGAGTGTGCGCGAGTGCATGCGAGCCAGGCAGGGGACAGCCATCGGCAGTGCTGACGAATCCAAGCATTCGAGCACTGGAGACTGAAGCAGCAGCACGAGTGCAAGGCGCTTCATTGAGCATGAGCGAGTCAGCGGAGCATTACCAATTCTGTGACACGAGTGTCAACACTGTCGTCGTGTCGTCGTCGCCGCGAACGTCCGACATACACTGCCACATGCAGCGACAGATGCTTTGAGGCGATTGCCGCCCGAGAAAGCAATCATCGCCGCTCGGTCTGGCTCACTCGGACTGTAGCCGTTTTCGAGTGTGTCACGGAGCAGCTCTCTTTGGCGGACTATGGATGTGGGACTGACTGACTGCCTGCCTTGTCACGGCCGCATGGATGGATAAATCGATCGATCGATCCAGCCGGAGTTTAGGCACTCACGCTTGCCAATACTCGCCACGGCCGGGCCATCGGCACACTCAAGCGCAACCAAAGTGCTCGAGTGGACGAAGCCATCCGCTGCCACTGCCGCCGCTCAGCCGCGACTGAGGCTCATAACCCAATCTCCCAAGTGAGATACAAGTCGAGACTCGACTCGAGCCTTCGCAACCAGTGTCGCCAGCCATCGGCACATGGTCCCAGAGCGCCTCGTGCCAGTCACCGACACCGCCTCATTGCTCGCCGTCGCCATCGCCGGTCGATCGCAATATAACCCCCCACACACGCACACACACACCTTCGACAGCAGCAGCAGCAAGCGCACTTGTGCAGCAGTGCTCCAGCAGCAACTCAACACTATCCACGCACCCTTAGCCACCCCCCACCACCACAGCCACAATGATGCGCATCTCGGACCTCCTCAACACTGGCGACCACAGTGACGACGACGAGCAAGTCGCGCAGATCCTTGACGCGCAGTACAGCGAAGAGCGCACGAAGCTCCGTCGCGCAGCGTCTGCGATCGAGTACGACGACGCCTCCTCTTCCAGTGCAGACGACACGGGCCGCCTCAGCGAGACCACCTCGTACGCATCCTCTCTCCTCGACGCGCTGTCCTTGCAGTACGTCGTGGTGTATACGTACATGCATGTGCCTCATTGTGCTCTCGGTGCGATGGCTTGAGCATCTGACTCACGTTGTTGCTTTGCGTGTGCGATGTGGTAACAGGAGCATGGCCAAGCTCAGCTCCAAGCGCTCGCCGACTGCGCTCAATCCGTCGCTGAGCAGCGCTGCTGCGTCTGCGCAGAGTCGCCATTTGACGATCGAGAATCTCACAAACCCAGAAGCCATGGGCGAGATGAAGCAAGAGCCGAATGAAAACAAAGCGCCATCGAAGAAGCGCAGTACGCGCTCTCTCCTCCCAGCCACGACCGACTCGGATCGCCGCGCAAAGCAGCGTATGATCGTCAAGCGGTGCTACTACAAGAAGATCGTACGTAGCGTCGTATCGAGTGCATGGAGCTATACACCAGCTCCATCCTAACGATATGTCACTGTGCTTGCTTCATGCAGGACACGATCAAGACGCTCCGGGACGAAGCGCAGTCCCTCGAGCAGCAGTTTCACGCCGCGATGCACGCACGCAAGCAGCAGCACGAAGCGATCGCAGCCGCACGCAAAGACGGCGAAGCCGCGGACGAAGCGACGAAGCTGAGCGAGCTGTACTTGCAGAGCCTCACAGCAAAGGAAGCGCTGCGGAAAGAGAACCAGCGCCTGCGTCGCCTCGCTGACGAGTACTACATGAAGAACCAAGGACGGCTCCGCGTCCTGCTCGACTCGAACAAGAAGGTGCGAGCTTGTGCGACACCAGAGTTACTCACTCACACGTACACGTACACGCATGCTAACGGATCCCCACGCTTGCTTGCTCCAGGGCATCACGCTGTTCACGCCAGCGCTCGACAACTAGACGCACGGCACGAAAATCCAGGAGCAGCTCGTCGTCCTAGCGCGCCAAGGGAGACCGCATCCTTTGGCGCAGACGCGACGTTGCGCGTGCGGTGAGATCCAGCGCCATGCTGCACACGTACGACACACACCAACAGCAGCACACACACATAGAGCGCGCGCTCGGCTGATGCGCACCGCCCTCCTCCCTCCTCTTTGTTCCTCGAGCCCGGATCGCCAAGACGCCAGCAGCAGCAAAGGAGGCGCCTTGGTTTCGAGTCCCGATCTCTCGATTGCCACGTCGCTTAAGAAGTGGCTACAGAGCTAATTATAAATCATAGAGCCGAATTGAGTCACCATGTCGAATCGCGCATAAGTACGAAATTCTTGAACACCAGCCTCTTTGTCAGATCTTTATGCGGTTCGCAGCTGGGTTTCAATCACGTGCTGCATACAAAATGCAAGTCACGCGAAACATCCAAACAATCAGATGGCGAATATGCTGAGTATTATCCGTTCCAAGAACAAGTCGAGTCAGTGTGAATACAAAGAGCAAGTGTACGGCAGTTGACCTGCAACGCCAACCTCTGACTTGCTTCCGTCCGAGCTCTCTCGCTCTCGCTCTCGGTTCAAGCGAGAGACTGAGTGGTTGGCCATCGCGACCACATGCTTTGCGTTGGCCTCGACCACGAACCATCGATTCAGCGCGGGAAGCAGCTCCAATGAGCAAGCAAGTCGGGAGGCACGCGTGACTGAGCAGGCTGAACACGTCGGAGTGGCAAGCACGATCTCAGGTCGAATGCATGGCGCGTATGAGCGACTTGTCGCGCTCGTCACTCACAAAGAAATCCGTTCGTCGTCGCTGTGACGTGATGAAGGGTATCTGCAGCGCCAGGATGCAGGCACGTGTCGTATGGGGAGAACGACCTCACACACCAGACAACGCCGTCCCAACAATGCGAGTCGCGACCATATCCTCTCAGCGCTTGAGAGCGCCAACTGCTCCAGCTCACAAGTCGCAGCTCGCTCGCGAAACACGCGATTGCTGTATACACACGCGAACGCGAAAGAGGCGCTGGTGGTCGCTCCACTTGGCGACAGACGCGCTTCTCGTCATCCAGCATAATCTGAGCTGAGCTGCAGGCTGTGGATGAATGAATCGACGGGCGACCTTGCGATCTGATGCGAGTGTGTGAGCGTGTGGACGCGTCTTCGTTGTCCGACGCACGCACTGGAATTTCCACGACGACTGCAGCAAGCAGCAGCATGCGCTCGTCAGATACCTGCGACCGGCGCTGGATTGCTGGAGACGGCACTGGAAACTGCACCGACCAGACGAGCTCACTTCGTATCCACTCCCATTGAACGGACTGGTCTGGCAGGCGATCGCGCTTGATCGTTTGCTTGCTTGCTTGCTCGATCTGCTTGCATCCTGACCATCGCCACATGAACGAGCACGCATCGGATAATGAGGCGACAGGCTCGGACTCAGTGCAATGGCAGTGACCACCACGAGCAGCAGTCATCCGTCTTCTCGCTCGTCAGTGGAACGTCCAGGAACAGCAGCAGCAGTGTCTTGAGTGTCTTGAGTGTGTGTACGCTGTATGTCCAGGTCGCCACATGGCACGCGACCTCCATTCATACACAGACGTGCAGTTGACTGCCGCAGCAGCTGGTACCGCAACCATGGCCACTTCATACATGATCCCGTCGTCGTCGGCGCGTTCTTCCTCGCTGTTGTCTCCGCACTTGGCAGTACGTCTGCTCACCACGCACCGGACAGGACCAGTCGCCTGCGCAACAACCAACAACAACAACAACAACACGCGAGAGGATGCGTCGTCGTCGTCGTCGCGTAGAGGCTGGCGGCACGTCCAATCGGTCGCTGGTTCATTCCTCCAGAGTCGCGTCAGTCCCACGCCTCGCTGCTGTCCGAGCAGCCAGCCACCACCCACCAGCACCATTGTGGCGGTCGACGCTGCTGCTCAATTGAGGGTCGACGGGGTACGTGCCACCTCGCGCACACGTATACAAGTACACACGAGTAGCAGCAGCAGCTGCAGATACACACACCGCGTACACGAGCGCTCACAACCAAATTGACCAGTACGCAGTCAGTCAATGGAGCCGCTCGACGCCGCGATGACCGAGGACAAGCGCGAGCGCCAGCGCCAGCACGCCAAGCGCAGCTACTACAAACGCGTGGTGCGTCATGTGTGCATCGCTGTCTGTCTGTATGTGTAGCCCGCGTGTGTATGCTCACCAAAGCATGCGCGTGCGTGTGTACGTGCGACTACAGAAAGCAATGGCAGCGCTCAAGGCCGAGCGCGAGGAGCTCGAGAAGCAGTACCACGAAGCGCTCGCAGCGGCGCCATTGTCATCGCCATCGGCGTCGCCAGTCGACTGCAGCATGGCGCTCACAGCGCCGACGCAGGACACCAGTGGGAGCGAGCTCGTGGACCGCATCATGGCGCTCACAAGTGCGCGAGACGAGCTCCGGCTGGAGAACCAGGCGCTCAAGAGCGCAATCGTGCGGTACTTTACGCTCCAGCGCCGCGTCCAACAGAGTCTCGAGGACATGGACGTACATCACGCACTCTTATTCTCATTCGGTGGATGGTTCTGCTACGGCGTTCGCTCACAGTCTTCATGCCTTTGTATGTGTCTATGGTTCTCCTAGAGCGAGGCGGACGCACAGACCCAAGCGCTCCTAGCCGACACTGCCGTGTCTGAGGTGTTTGCGCACCAGTTCGAGCGCGTGATGCTCACGAAGCCCCTCACGACAGACGAGTGCCGCGCGCTGAACCGACAGTCGCACGATGAGATGGTCTCGTATCTCGACAGCAGCGGCGGTCCTGGCGCTGCAGGTCCGCACCTCTGCGGCTGGCAAGAGTTCCGCGGCTCGCACAACGGCCGCTTTCGTTTCTCGACGCGCAAGCACTTTGCGCACCACTCGGCGCTCGCGCTCGCGACCAAGACGTGGGCGATGCTCTCGGACGCGACGCAGTTCCAGGACATGTACTCGTCGAACATCACGATGCAGCTCGACCTCGTCCAGCGCGTGGACGACAACCACGTCGTGTTCTACCGCACGATGCAGATCCCAAACAGCATGCGCGTGAGCAAGACGCTGCTGCTCGTCTCGCGCTTTGTCGACGCGCGCTCGGGGCACGTTGTGCTCTTGCGGAGCCTCGATCGGTCGCTCCTCCAGTCCGTTGTGTCGTCTGCAAGTCCCGATTTGCTCGCACTCGTGACTACGGCGACCGAGAGCAGCTCGAGCGTGTGGATGGAAGTGCTCACGTGGGTCGTCTTCAGCGAAGCAGGCGCGCAGCACGAGAGCTGCGCGATGGAGTTTGGCGGCTTTGTCACGCACGCGACGCCAGAAGCGTCCGAGTTCTGGATGCTCGAGGCTCTGCTCATCAGTCTCCGATGGGAGAGTCGCGTCGTCGGGCCAGTCTTCAACGTACTGTAGGGCGGCAGTCGTAGGTAGCGTAGCGTCGTACTCGTACGTAGAGACGTCGTCCGTCCACGTAGAAAGACAGCCAGGCGAGCTTGTTCGACGGATGCATCATGACGGAATAGCACTCGATGTCATCGTCATGCGGCTCGGCTGTCATGTGCTTCAGCGTCTTTGAGACTCAAGCCACGTCGACGCTCTGGCGAGTGGATCGCCAAGGCGCAGTCGCTCTTGTCCGCTATGGCGTCCTAGCGCTACAGCGTCGTGGAGACAAAGAGATCAGCGGATACCATGCATGTGCGTCATAAGGTACGGTCTACGTTGTTCATACATACTAATGTCGTTCTCTCTCTCTCTATCGTCATCTTCGTACGGTGGCGACACGACTCGACAAGACTAGAGACTCACGTGGAAGACTGGCCGAACGAACCGGTTCTCGAACCGCAGGACGTACGAGAGGAACTCCATCATCCAAAAGTCCGCGTCGCCGAGCGTCATACTCGGGATTTTCCCACCGAGCTCGACTTCGCACCGCGTCGTGCCATCGGCGTCCTCAATGTCGGTGAAGCAGAGCCAGCTGAACATGTCGAGCCAGTTGAACCGGTCCGTGAGCTCTGGCAAGACGCGCTCAGGTTGGATGGAGCAGAAGATGATGAAGTGCCGCTGCTCGATCTGGACGCGCGAGAGCTGGAAGAACGTCATGCACCGCGTCTGCTGCACGTCGGTCTGGAGCGAGCGGTGGAAGAGCACATTGTTCTCGTTCACGCGCTGCAGGAGCTGCACGCGCATGTTCATCGTGCCGCTGTACAAGTGCGTGAACGCGTCCGCAGACTCGGTGTACGCGCGCCACATGCGCGCTGCGAGCTCGACGCTCGAGACCGAGTGGAAGCGCTTGCGGAGCGAGAACTTGGGCGCCGCGCCGAACGTGCGCTTGCGGTTCCAGCCAAGGACTGGGAGCCCGACTTCGCGGAGACTTGCCGGCGCCGTGTGCTGCGACACGATCGCGTGCTGCACATCGCGGATCGTCGCAAAGCACTCGGTCTCTGCGAGCGGCTCGAAGCTCAGACAGCAGTCTGGCGTCTCAACGGTGATCCGCGCGGGGATTGTGGCGTTGCTTCTTCGTTTCGCCAGCGGCGGCGTGCCACTTGAGCCTGATCGTGCTGGTGTCGTCGTCGGGTACACCACGAGTCCTTTGTCGAGCTGTATGTACATGAGACAACGAGAGAGAGAGCGAGAGCGTGTGGGTGTGTCTGGGTCGTCCAACAAACTGGCTATGGTGTCGTCTGGACGCAGATCGCGTCGCGTACCTGGCGCGCAGCGATGAACGCGATCTTGTCGTGGAACGTCAGGTGTTGGAGGATCTGCTCCTCGAGCGCGTCGTTCTGCTTCCGGAGCTGCTCTTTCTGCACCGAGAGCTCGCGATAGAGCGTCCGGACGCACGGAATGCTCTCGCAGCATGTGCACACGAGCAAGTCGGACGCGCGCATGGCGTGGTTGGCGCCATGAGACGCCGTCGATGGCGCCACTTCCGTGATCTTCATCAGCGCGCTGTACTGCTTCTCGAGGCGCTCAATGTCCTGCTTCAAGCGCGCTTTGAGCTCCTGGAACAGAGAGGAACAGACAGGTAGGTGCGTGAGTCTTCATTGAGGGATGGCTCCAGTAGCCCCAAGCTGCACCGGCACGGGCGAACGGAGCTGCTCACCTTCTTTTGGTAGTACGACCGACGCACGATCATCCGGTGCTTCTCGACCTTTTCTTCTTCTGTGAGCTTGCGCGCCTTGCCTTTGGTCGTCGCTGTCGCAGCAGCAGGAGCAATCCCGCTCACAGGGTGCACCGCGATGTTGGCGACGCCTGGTGCGCTCGAAGCTTGGGCGGCACCTTGGCCCTTCGGATCGGCGCGGCGCCACTGCGCGCTGTAGACTTCGACCCCCGAAATGGCGCGCACGACTGGTGCATTTGTCGTTGAGGTTGGCGACTGCGGTGCCTCCTCGGCGACAGGACTGCTAGCTGAGACGGCGGTGTCGGCAGCACTGCAGTGCGGCGAAGGTGTCGCCGAATAGTGATCATACTGCTCCATACTGCTGCGGCGCGGATCTGCGACCTGGACAGTGTGGTCAGAGCTGTTATTGTTGTGCGCGCGGACGGACGCTGCTTTGCGAATGAGAAAAGCGGCGATGGCGCGGTGGCTGCTGCCGCGCCGCGCACCGGAGGTCTTGTTGCTCTTCTTGCGGCGGCGCGCTGCTACCGTACGCCAGGTGGTGGCGCTGCAGCCGTGTGTGTGTGTCTGATGAGATTACTCGGGTGATAGGACGGGGCGAGCATCGAGAACGCCTGAGAGGCAGCAGCAGCAGCAACTGGCCGTGGCGAGCAGCGAGAGCGAGCGAGAGCAACGAGCAAACGAGCGAGCAAACGAGCGAGAGAGATGGAGAACGAGCAATCAGCCGGTGCCACCGCGTGTGTCGGTCGGGACAGACACCAAATGGCAGCTGTGATTCGTCTTCGATTCTGTTGATAACTTACATCAGTACAAATTGCAGTATTTCAGTACGCTGCTGTTCGTGTCGCACAGAGGTATACAATATTAAAGTACATTTTAGTCGATTCGAAACTGCCGTGACACGATGTACTGACTGAAGCGGATGCCTGCAAAAGTCAAGCTATGACAAGCGAGTCTGACTGGCTGTTCGGCGTCGGCGTCGGCGTCGGGCAGCAGCAGCACCTTGTCAACTTGCTCGCGTGCGCGCTCATGTGAAACACACAAGCCTATCTACATCTCTATCTGATGCGCGATCTGGTTCCGCCGCGATTGCAAGCGCGAGTTGACCTGCTCGATGGTTAACACACTCACTAGGGCTGACTTGTTCACGGCACCTGGCCGAGGGTGCGCGCGCATCGACGATGGAACGGCGTGCGACTGAGGCGTCTCGGCCGCAGAGCCACTCGTGCGTGACAGGCGCGATGCAGGTGTGGAAGCGTGTATCCGTTTGATTGCACACTGGCGCTTGTAGCGCGGTGACAGCGACCGCGACGCCGGCTGGCGGCGTCTCAGGCGCGCAGGCTCAACTCCACTCGCCACTCCAGTCCCTCCTCGTTGACACGTGCCGAGATCGCGCGATGCAATTGATCTGATACCTCCATCGCGCAAACGCGCAAACGCGTCGGTGCCGAGCGAGCAGGACTGGCGTGCGCTGAGGCGACGCTGCCTCGCACGCGTGGGCACCCCAGTGACCCAGTGCAAACAACAACCACAACAACAAAGCGAGCGAGCGCAAGAAGCGCAAGGAGCGCAGGGCGTTTGGCGTTGAAGCTGTGTCTGTCATCGCTCGATTCGTGCTACGAGTGACTGGCGCGCATGCGCTGCTGACGACCATGACGCCACAACAACGAGGCGAAGAACAGCAAGAGAGTCTGCGCGAGTGTGTTCGGTCCGCGCAGGTGATTGCCGTGCGCTTACACGCGAGTCGTTTGTGGGCTCGCACGGCGGCGTCGCACATCTGCTCGCTCGCCCTGTGTTGAGTGCGCGTCCACATGGACTGCACCAAGCGAGCGCGTGCCAACTTGTCTTGGCAGTCGCAGTCGCGCCGCTCGAGCGAGCCAGCCGGTGCGCCTCAACTTGGTGGCGTTATGCACGTTTACGGATGCGCGGCATGGCGCCTGGTGTAGCCCAACCGGCTGGCGAGCACGTCGCGTACGGCGAGTCAGAGCACCGAGAGCACTATCCGGTGAGCAGCGGCGAGAGAGTGAGCAGCAGTAGCGACACTGCAATAATTGAATGGCATCCGAGAAAGATGCACAGAAACACTGTGCAGTGATTCTCACGACCAAAACTGAGATGCTATTGCACAACAGGCATCTTTCGACTGTGAGCGCGCTCTCTCTGGTCGCTCGCTCGCTTGTGAGCTGTCGACATGCTTCGAGCCTGCAAGGACTTGGGACTGAGAGAGCGACAGCAGCACCAGCCAGTATCCGAAAGCACTGACAGCAAAACGAAGGTCGGAGGTGACAAAGCGGCGCAGATACACACGATCAAGAGCTCTGGGGTGCCGATCGACAGGCAAGGTGTCGACATTGTCGTCGCTCGCTGAACGGCTCACACAGGTGACGCCTGCATTAGGTCGGGCTCAACATTTTGTGCGCTTGAGCATCAAGCTCTTGGCTGACAAGTCTTTCAGTTGCTCACTCGCCACCGACTCACTACTCTTGAGGCTGTGCTCAGCGCATTCACGTTGCTCTCTGTCCTGGAGCTCACTGAGCCCTCTTGCAAAGCTCTAAAGCATGGCAACATTGCAAAGCGCCGCTCGGCTTTCACCTCGAAGCATTCATGACTTCAAGGACAGACACATTTGTCAAGAACGTGGATGATGACAAGTCGTCACTTGCAAGATCGCTGCACTCCACCACCACCACCACAAACAGCGGCAGGTGCCGGTTGCTGCATGTTCACGATGATTGCAGCAGTGATCACAGCAGTCAACGCTTGAGCAGTGCGTCAGGATCGCACCACACAATCGTTTAGAACGCCCGTAATCCAATGTCGCTTGGCAGATCAGGACCTCCAGCTCAGGGCATTGTTCGAGCGAACCACGACACCAAGACAGAGAGAGCGCGCCTCTAACGCACATGCATATCGAGCACGTCGAGACTGGAGCGCATCGAGACTGAGCAGGCCAGTACGTATTGGAGGCGCCAAGACGAACAGGATACGTGGAGCGCGTGCAGTTCAGACCAACAGACGTGGAGTATAGGACTGGATTCGATTCGAGGCGCTTGAGAGTAATGTGGACTAGCTGATTCTATCCGCACCAAAGCACTCCGACTCGCTGTGAAGTACGCCAACCCGTCTGAGAGCTGCTCCAGCCGCTTCAATTGCTGTCTGTGCATCTCGAGCCACTCAAAGACCTGCTCATGCTCTTGTTAATGTCTCAACTTGTGCGAGCTTGCTCCCTCTCACGTTGCGTCTCACTATGAGCTACTCGCGATGACTTGAGGGAGGTGGATGGACTTCAGCACGTCGACTGCCAGCGCATTGAATCGCTGGCTCTGGAGACGACGTACTCGACATGTCGGCTTCGGGTTAAGGCGACAAAACACTTGGTACACGCGCACAAGTGGTTCATACATCAGAGCCTGACGACTACGTCGCGCTCGAGAGATTGGTTGGGGTTGGCATGCCGAGCATACCAATACCAACGCGCCGCACAAGAGATGGTATGCGATCTTGGCATCTTTGAGCGTGAACCAGCCTTTGTCCGCCATGGTTGCTAGTTGCTAGTTCCTGATCGCTTGGTCGGTCGAAGGCAGTGTGCACGCTGCAGTGTGTGTCAGCTATCCTAACCACCTAGACTATCTGGGAAGGCTGTGCACGCTGCAGTGTGTGTGCCAGCTACGAGGAGAGCGAGCAATATGCTCGGTAGTGAAGAAAGCAAGGATTTTTGTCTATTTGTTCAATCGTACCACTAAATAGTAAACAAATCATTTTTAGAAGCGCTTTAGAGACTAGCAAACAGATTTGGAGTGCAACAAAGTATAAATTACAAAACTGAAATTCTAGACCAATATCTGTGTCCATAGTGAATACAAATATTTTTGCTTGATAGTGATAAAACTAAGAGATCAGAATTGAGTGGGTTTTATAACGACTGGCGAGAAATCGACACGCACACATTCACAGCTCGATCGATCGTCCAGCAGCCGAGCACACACAGAGACAGCCAAGCAGGCAAGAAGCAGCAGAGAGCGCCATGAGCACGAAAGTGGACCTGAACGACGCGGCGGCGAAGAAGCAGGCGCTGCAGCGCGTGCAAAAGGTGATCCCGGTCGTGCCGTTCAAGGGCGTCGACGCGTTCTTTGACATTGGCGGACTGCTGGGGAGCCCAACGGAGCTCCAGCTCTGTCTCGACCTGCTCGTGCACGAGGTCGCGCCATTCATTCACGAGGTGGACAGCATCGGCTGCTTCGACGCGCGCGGCTTCCTCTTTGCGCCGTACCTCGGTGCGCTCTTCCAGAAGAAGGTCTTCATGCTGCGCAAGCCGGACAAGATGCCGAGTGTGAGCGACACGATCGAGTACTTTAAGGAGTACAAGGGCGACAATGCCACGGGTGGCGACCACCTGAGCATTCAGTCGCACGCGATCACAAAGGGCGACCGCGTGCTCTTGGTCGACGACCTCCTCGCCACGGGCGGCACAGTCGAAGCTGGCATGCGCCTTGTGCAGCAAGCCGGCGGCGTCGTCGCGGGCAGCATCTTTGTCGTCGAGATCGGCGTGATTGGCGGCCGTGCGCGCGCGCTCAAGGTCGCGCCGGACGCCCGCATCATCTCGCTCCTGACCGAGAAGGACTTCTAAGCGCCAGGCGCACGAGCAAACGTGTGTGTCAGGACCGACCAGACCTCCTCCTCACTTCTCACTCAATAGATTGCGTGCGTTTACACTTGCGCGCTCGTGTGCGTCTGTACTACTGGTGCTGCTGTGAGTGCGTTGTTAGATGCCACCTCGAGTGACGAGCAAAGTGAGTGTGGATGCGCGTATGCGTGCGATCACCAGAGTCTCAGAGTCTTCTCCTCAGCAGTGACAGCAGACGCACAAGAGCCTCAGCACTTGCGAGTGAAGAAGAGCTCATTTGTTTAGTTCAAGTTTATTTGGAGACTTGCAATCAGTAAGCTCAACATTGCTCTTTAACTTAAACTTTAGACGTGAGTTCACTATGCTCTCACCAGCACTGTCTTTTTCACACACAACAGAGGACACGAGCATTCATCGAACATCGCGATGGTGCGGTCAGCACCATCGCCGGCGTTGCCAGCGTCGTCGTCGTCGCCGCCACCGACTACTGGCGCGTTCGCGTTCGCGACGATCTCGCCGTCCGGCACGATGCTCCCAGGACTCGGCCTGAGCGCATGCAGCAGCGACGACGACGACGCCAAGCACTGCGCGCTGCTCGAGCGCCGCCGGAAGCAGCGCGACCTCAAGCGCAAGTCGCGCGCACGCAAGAAGGTACGATAGCTGTCTGTGTATCGATACATCTCTACAGCGTCAAACACCGCATAGACTAAGCGTCTGGCCACGTATCTGCGTCTATTAGAGCGACGTCGAGTCGATGCGAGACGAAGTGGCGCTCTTAGAAGCCAAATACGAGGAGCTCTGTGCGATCGCCGCGTCGAGCGCAGCGCCAGCAGCGAGCCACGCACTTGCGCGTACCGCTACAGACGCTCCAGTTACAGCACGCAGCGTGCTCTTGGACAAGTACACGCAGGCGCGCGACGAGATGCGCGCCTTGCGCAGTCAGATCGCGGCGATGAAGGAGCGGCTCGTCGAGTTCGACCTCTTCTCCTCGGCGCTCGAGAGCTACACGAGCGAGTTCGCAGCAACGCCTGTGCTCACAGACCCGCTTTTGCGAGAGCCGCCGGACCCGTTCGAGCCATTGACGGACGAGACGTGCTACGCGATCATCCAGACGTGCTACCAGCAGATCTTTGCGCCGCAGTGGCGCGGCACGCGCTTTAGCACCGGCACGTCACTCTTTGGCTGGCGCGACGAGCGCTTTGTCGACGGCACGACGCTCCAGTTTGCGCTCACCAAGTCGTTCGCGACGCTCGCGCTCGACCACTTGATGCACACGACGTGGGCGATCGTCACGACGCCCGAGCACATGCACACGATCCAGAAGACGACGATCGGCGTCAAGGTCCTGCAGGTCATCAACGACGACATTGTCGTGACGCAGCGCTGCGTGAACCACCCGCAGCTCCAGCGCGTCGTGTGCGTCAACATGCTCATGTTCCGCCTCCGGACCGAGCGCGGCTACGTCGTTGCGTACGTCACGATCGACCACCCGTCGCCGCCGTCGTCGCCGAGTAGCAGTAACGATAGACAGCGGCGAAGTAGCACGCAGCGTCCTACGTATATCGACATTGACGACTTCACAAAAGGCAATGGCGATGGCGGTGGCGAGAGCACTGGGAAGCCATCAGTCGCATGGGTCGACACGCTCCAGTACTTTATCTTTGAGGAAGAAGAGCAGCAGCAGGACGACGATGCGATGGACGTCGACGATGAGCTCATTGGCTTTGCGGCGTCGCTGATGGACGACAATGAGGCGCAGCTCTCACCGCCAGCGGCGATGGTGCACACTCCACCGGCGCTGTTTGTTACTTCGCCGCGTGGCGACTCAAGTGGTTGGCGACCACCGCTGAGCGTCCGCGTGACATACGGTGGTCGCATGAGCATCAAAGACCCGCACTACGCGAGCTACTTCCTCGTCGAAGTGCTCTCGATGATCGTGCGCTGGGACCACGCCGTGGCGTACTCGAGTCTCATGTTTTCTGTGGACGACACGGACCCAACAGCCACCACCACAACGTCGTCTTCGTCTTCGTCGCCATCGCCATCGTCGCCATCGTTGTCAGCGCCGTCTCCCGGTTGGGACTCATCCGATGCTTGCACGTCGTCACCAGTCACACAGTGACACACGGCGTCACGTGCCCATTTGCTGTTCGAACATGGAGCATTGTGTCTTGTGTACAAGTGGTAAATAGAGCTAAGCAGATCCAGCGTATGTGGTGGTGCACAACAACAAGCAAGCAACGCGAGTGCATTGGACTCGTGCAAGATGCTTGCTTCGTGAGGTCTTTGGGTCGCGAGAATCGAGAGCTTCGCGTCCGACGCAATGGCGCGCACCCGACGTGGAGAAGAGAGGCGGAGCGCACAAGCGCTTGCAGTGCGCGCTGAGCCACACAAGTGTATGAATGCTCTACGCTCTCTACCTGCTTTGCAATCCATGATGATGTGGGATGGTGGCGTCAACGCCGCGATGACGTGTAGCGTGGGTGGACAGCCGGTTGTTGTTGCTGGTGTTGTCTCTTGACAACCTGGCAAAACAGCACTCTCTCGCTCGCTTTTCCAAGCACACATCATCATACATTGCGTCAGATGGCCTGTGAGCAGCACCTTGTTGCCAGCAACAACACTGTCGCCGCTCAAGGATCTCAAAGGTAAGACGATGTGTGCACATGCAAGAGCTCGTTGTTGCTGCTTTGCTTTGCTTTGAGCAAGTCCACAACACCAGCAACAGCAACTTGCTGCTTGAGCACGTTGGTGAGCAACCAGGCAAACTGGCTCGCAATGTGCGGGCGTCTCGGGATCCACAAACACTCGACAGGCAGCTAGTGCTGCCATCGATTACATGCGCAACACGAGGCGGCAACAAACGCAACAACATGCGAGCGACTTTCCAGGCGGACCTTCCTTTTGATGTCCTCGCTTTTCGGTTCCCTCCATCCTTTTGCGCTCGCGCGCGGTCTCTCCATCGAGATCAGGCAAGCAGGCAGCGAGCCACTGCGTCTGTGTGTGCGCTGACCTGTTGTCGTCGTCCGACATGCTCGTCGTCATCGTCCACGAATGCATGTGTGTATGGGTGTGCTACGCGTGACGAAGCAGCAGTTTGTAAAGATCGACAAGTCCTTGCACGAGTCAGCACGCGTCAACACTCTCTTGTCAACCAAGTCCTCCGTTGGAGCACACAATCGCGCCGCCGCTCCAAGCTCCAAGTCGCAGCTCGCAAGGCAATGAGGCAACGAGGTAGGACAGCGCGCTTTTGGTCATCGCGCGGTGGTGTGTTGCAGTTGAGACGACCAGCAGCAGCTCTGGAACATCTTGCGAGCACGCAGGCAGCCACTCGCTCGAGACGCGAGTTTGGAGAGACTCGAGTTTGGAGACCCGAACAAGAGTCTGGATTGATCGCTGTCCTGGTGCAGCCAGTGTCTGTAAGCATTCAAGCCCCGGCGCGCGCTCGTGTCGCATCGGCCGCCGAGCAAGAGCCTGTCGCCTCCCACTTGTGTAAAAGCTCGGGCGAGCACGAATCATGAATGCCATCCCGCCCAGCTGGCCGCCAGCAAACGCGCCGCAACTTCGTGCACCAGCGACAGGTCATGCGGATGGCGTGTGTGCGTATCACGCTACGCAGGTGGTCTCGACAGTCAAGAGGAAGACATGAAGCGGTCGCGCGCTGACATATCACGATACAAAAGATAAGACCGAAATTGATTGCGAGGCGCCTGTAAGACGCGAGGTGCAATACGCGCCGAAACAGAAATGGACTGCGTCGCTGACGCTCCCGCACCGTGGCCGGCTGGTCTGACTGCGCGTCCAACTTGCTGCACGCACGCACACGATGGAGGCTCGATAACCACCTCTCTCTTGCTGTTGCTGTTGCTGAGTGTGCGCCGCTTGCTGGCTCCGCACGCTCGCGATCGACTTACTTTTGAATTCATCTCGTGCCCGAGTAATCACCCTCGACACACCAAGCGACTCGACTCAGTCAGTCAGTCGTCCCAAGCGAGTCCGTCGGTCGAACGCACGCACGCGCTGAGAATTCACGCTCAGTCACCACCGCACGAGCTCACTTGCCACTTGCCACGCACACGAGCAACGAGCTCACTTCGCACTTCGTCAGTGTCGACGAGCCCCAACTCGTCGCACGTGCTTCCGAACACCGCTATTGGCCATGCCGCCCCGCACACATACCACGACCACGAACGCGAGTGCTGCCGCGACGGCGCTCGGTGGAAAGGCAGGTGCTGCGACTGCCGCACCGAAGAAGAAGAAAGCGCCGTACAAGGACCTCGAGCGCCGGCGCGAGCAGAACCGCGTGAACGCCCAAAAGTCCTACTACCGCAAGCTCGTACGTCGGCGCTCCTTAGCTAGCTCTCTCTCTCTCTCTCTCGTACCATGCCTTCACACATAGCCACTGACACCTTCCTCTTGCCTCTTGCCTATGCTGATGTCGCACAGAACGTCCTCGACACGCTCCGCGCCGAGGTCGCAGCCCTGGAAGAGAGCTACAAGGCGCAAATGCACGCGCTCAAGAGCGAGCCGTTCCACACGAACGCACCGGAGACCGTGGTCTATCGCCACGCGAGCCACGTGACGCCGCCGGTCGGTAGTAGTGCGTACAGTACCGACCTTACAGCCAACAACGACCTCTACCACCACTACGACCACTACTCGTACCAGCAGCAGCTCCAGCAACCGCAGTACCCTCACCACGCCTTCCCTGGCGTCTCCACACAGGGCTACCGCCGCCAGCTCCAGCGCCTCGCCGCTGAACACGACGAGCTCAAGGAGGAGCACCGGCGCTTGAAAGAGCTCCAGGAGCTCCACATCAAGTTCCAGTGCCGCGCACAGCTCCTCGCAGACTCGGAGCCGCCGCATGTGTGTGTCGAAGAGCTCTTTGGGTCGCAGCGCGAGGCGCATCGCGCCAGAGTCCTCGCTGACCTCCGTGCCCGGTGCCCAATGCAAATGGCGGACCCGCTGAGCGTCGACGAGTGCTACACGATCGGTCGCGACGTCTACAGCAAGATCACAGCGTTCACTGAGAGCGAGAGCTACGTGAGCACAGGTGGGTCGGTCTGCGGTTGGACGGACCGGCGCCGCGTCGAAGACGACTTGCTCAAGTTCTCGCTCACGAAGCTCTTCCCGAACCAGTCGACGCACGCGATCGCGGCGCGGACGTGGCCAGTGCTGTCGTCGCCCGAGACGCTCCAGACGCTCTACTCGCGCAGCATGAAGATGCACTGCGAAGTGGCGCAGCATGTCGACGAGCACAACGTCGTGATCTACCAAGAGTACGAAGCCACGGAGCGCGACGCAGGCGACGAGACCGACGTGTGCGTGCTCGTGCGGTCGCTGCTGCTACTCACGCTCTTTCAGATCCCAGACGGCTACGTCCTGCTTTTCTACGGCCTCGACCCGAATCGCCTCCATGTGCGCGACGAAGCCGCGGCGCTCGCGTCCATTGGCATGTCGGACCGCAAGGTCTGGCTCGACAAGTTCAGCTGGGGCATCTGGCAAGACGTCGGCGACGCCGGGGAGCACTGCAATGGCTCGTTTGTCGGCGCTGTGCCCGCGCATGGCGCCAGCAGTCGGTACTGGTCCGTCGAGGTGCTGCTGCTCGCGATGCGCTGGGAGCGCGAGGTCATTGGCACGAACTTGATCCTCTCGAGCGACGCCGACACAAAGACAGCGGACACTGGCATCAAGGACGCTGCCGCTACAGGACTCCCACTCTCAAGTGTCGCGTCGCCGCGGTCGCCGTCGTCGTCGCCACCGCAGACGGGACACAGCGGTCCAAGCAGCATCGCGCACTTTGGGAGCTGGTCGCAGCTCCCGCACCAAGGCAAGCATGACCCGAGCGTCTTTGCCGTGCACCTCTGAGGTACCAACAGACTAGAAGAGCGAGGGAGAGAGAGAGAGAGAACGGAGGGAGAGAGACAGCGTCGCTACGCAGAGGCTCGTCACTAAGTTATCAATGCGCCTTGTCAGCGTCGTCCCAGGTCTTGTTCTCATTGCTCCTACACTGGGACACCGCTCACTGGCTGTCGACACTCTGCCTGCCAGCGCCAAAGACTGACTGGCCAGCTCAGTACACTTGACGACGCCACTTTGGCTCGGCTTTCCCACGTCCTACGTCCTGCCAGTGGTCAGTGACAAGCCCGTCGTCGAGTCCTAGATCATCCCGAGACCGCGCAAGTACGATACGATGACATAGACGACGTAGAGCGCTGCGAGGAGGCCGCCGACGGTCTTGCGCAGTCGCCAGCGCGAGACAATGAGCAGAATCACGAGCGTGAAGAGAATGCCAAAGAGAATGAAGATCGAGAGCTCGAGGTCGTCGCCAGCGACTGCGACGGGTTCGTGGTACACGAGGTTCGAGATGAAGAACGGCAGGCCCAAGCCGAGGAGAATGTCAAAGACGTTGCTCCCGAGCGCGTTCGAGACTGCCATGTCGCCGTGGCCGTCGCGCGCGACGAGGATCGAGCTGAGCGCGTCGGGGATTGACGTCCCCGCGGCGATGATCGTCAGTCCCATGAGCGCCGACGGAATGCCGGCGATGCAGCCAAACTTCGTGGCCCAGACGACCGTGTAATGGCTCAAGAACGCGATCCAGACGATCGCAACGAGGAACGTCGCGGTGAAGCCGCACGTCCCCGAGAACTGCGGGTACCGGCAGTCTGGGATCGTCACGCGCGCGATCACGACGATCGGCCACGTGAAGACGAACCAGAGCTTCCCAAGAAACGACTCGGGGACATCAAACACTTCGGCAAAGTACGGACCGAGCGCCTCTTCGCCGTCGAGTGCACCGACGTCTTGGACGGTGATCAATGGCGGCGGCGCCGTGGTCGCTGCGTCAGTCGAAGCAGCACTAGCACCGGCTTCGAGCGAGTGCTGCGTCTGCTGACGCGAGAGGCTCGGGTGGTACTGGAACATGCGGTACTTGGACTGGTAGATCGGGTTCACGTTCGACGCTTGGGCGGCAAACTTGGCGCGCAAGTCGCCGTCGCCCGTGTGGCTCGACGAGTGCGCGCGCCGGAGCTGGACGCTCGAGTCGCTCGTCTTGCGCGGTCGCGCATCGGTCGCAGCGGCGTCGTTCTCTTCGCGCCGCTCGACGTCGATCGTCCATGGACGGCCGGTCGTCTGCGACGCCGCACTCGCGCTGCTGCTAGCGGCTGCGAGCGCCGCCGCTTTCTCAACCGCAACAGCGTCGTCTGCACTGATCGCGGCGTCCTGCGCGTCCAAGTCGATGTCGTCTGGGCGCTTGCAGCAGCGCGTGACGATGCGCTCGTTCTGGCTCATGTACAGACAGTAGCACGCGTACGAGCCAAAGAGCAGCGCGGACTCGTACACGTCGACGTGGCCGTCCCAGACCGAGTACGTCAGCACGACGATCGCCCAGCTGTACCAAAGCGAGTCGCGCAGGAGCGGGCGCCAGTCCAGGACCAGGTCCTGGCCCGCAAGCAGCGCTGAGAGCGAGATGATCACGAGGATGTTGAAGATTGCGGACCCGACGATCGTGCCGATGCCCAAGCTCTCTTGCGGCTTTGCGAAGACGTTGTCGGCGAGCGAGACGAAGAGCTCGGGTGCAGACGAGCCGGCGGCCATGAACGTCGCGCCAGCGACGTCTTTCGACAGCCCGAGCTTCTCTGTGATCTTCTCGAGCGCTGTGACGAAATAGTCGTCACAGATGATCGCGAGCGACACGAAGAGGTACAGCAAGGCGCAGATGTAGACGACGATGCCGCCGTTGCGCTCCCACGACGCGAGGTCCTTGCAGCTCGAGTCCTCCTCCTCACTCGCGTTCGTTGCGTTCGCTGCAGTCTCTGCGAGCATGCGGTGCGGCGACGACGACGCAACGTCGCGTGTTGCAAATGCGACCATAGCGGCGCTAATGGCGGCGACTGCGAGCGCGCCGCCGAGAACCTGGCGCACGCGCGTCTTGATCACACGGCGGCGCTGGCGCTGGCGCGTGCGGGGGTCCATGCGTACTGCTGCTTGTGCTTGTTCTGGTGGAGTGGATGATGCGAGCGGAGACATCAGTGTGCGGTGCGCAGTGCGTCTCTGAGTGAGTGAACAAGCAAGCAGTCGCTCGTTTGTTCCTGAGCACAGGCAGTTGGGTATCGTTCCTGTTGCGTGAAGCCACTGCGGTTTGACTTGATCTTTGTATGAAAAATCCACTGTAGGTGCATATCAGGAACGCGCGCAACAACAAAGAACAGCGTTCGATACATTTTTATGTTGAACACTCGACTGTGTTGATGACATCAAAAGCGTAATAACGCTGAATCAAATAGACTTGCGATTTGTATAGTATTAGCAAACACATTGTTGCTGTTATGAAAAGTGGTCCACGTCACGAATGGAATCACGACAGAATCACTACTACACTAGTGCACTGCGATCATCGGTTGTGCATGCTTCGAGGATGTGCCTGCGATAGCCATGTGCACCGCTCGCTTGTCTGTGTATGTCCGACTTGACGTGTCCAACGCGATTGTGGTCCTCGACGTGCGCTGGATCGAGTGATGTCCTTGAAGAGGCTGTCTTGATTCCCTGTTCCTGCTGCTTCGGATTGTCTTCGTTGTCGTGATTGAAAGGGACTGAGCCCACACGCGCTACGCGAGCTGGTCCAGCAGCGCGCTGTACTCGACGCACTTCTCCGACAGTGTTTGGATGTACTGGTCCAACAGCCACACACACACAGCCACTTGCTCGGTCAAGGAAGTCTTAAAGACACAGTCCGAGACACTCGGGTAGGAATCACGAGCAGACAAGTCAAGAGAGAAAGGATATCATCTCGTGGTAGATCCCCAGCAAGCGCTCAGTGCGCACGTGCAGCGCCAACGCACGCTGCGTCTGCACGTCGGTACTGCGCTCGAGCGCTGCGAGCTGCGCGTCGTCCACAGGGTTGCGGCTGCGCAGCTGCTCGAGCTGCGCGAGCACGCCCTGGAGCTCCTGGAGTTGCCGGAGCGCGCGCACAACGTCGTTGATGCGCTCGTCGGAGCTCAAGATCACGGCGCGCTGGATCTCTTCGCCTACGCGTGGTGCCGTGGCGCCCAATGAGCTCGATGGCTGCATCTCGAGCTCTTTCTGGACGCCGTGGTCTGCAGATGCATGTGCAAGACGTAGAGATACAGCACATGCGAGCGCTTGTCAGTCGGCAGTGCTCCAGGACGCGTGGCGACACTGTCGAGGCAAGGCGAGAGTGAACAGAGCGCGACGTACACATTTCGCAGAGGCGGGAGAAGCCTGCAATCACGCCGTAGAGGTGCTCAAGACGAGCATCGAGGTCAGCGACCTTATCTGTGATGCAGCCACTCGTTGCGGCGTGCGTGCCGAAGAGCTGCGCGCGCAGGCGCTGCTCGCGTGCTTCCAGCACGTCCATGCTGTTGCTTTGTGTGTTGTGAAGTGATGAGGACTTCGGTCCGGACCCTCGCTTTACGCTCTATCGATCGTGTTCTACATTCCGGTCAACATACTTTGTTCAAGTCTAACGCTTACGTCTCTTCGCACTCTTTCTGTTTGTATGACACACTGACACAAGCAAGTACGCTAAGTCTGCGCCGCTTCGGTGCTGCGAGCAGCTGCGTGCTCGACGATGAACATCGACGCCTTGGTTCACGCTGTGCCACGCTCCGAGAAACCACTCAGCTGTAAGGGATGGCATCCTACAAAGACAGTCGACTGAGTTTGGAGTGTCTACGCGAATGGGAACTCTTTCAGTTGTACATGCACATGCTGACACACCAATCTGGAGCCGCGACGGATCGCTTCGAGCATAACGCTACGACGTCTCACTCCTGAGCGCTTGTTGGGTCGGTTGCTTCTCCGTGCATCGACAACAACAGTGCCGCGACGGTGTCGTGGTGGTTCTCTTGCGCGAGATCGAGCGGCGTGCGGCTGTTGGCGTCCAATGCATCTGCGCTCGCGCCAGCTGCGAGCAACTTGGTCACGACGTCGCCGCGGCCGGTCTGCGCTGCAGCGTGCAACGGCGTCTCGCGAAGCTCGTTCGTCGCATTCACGTTCGCTCCATGCTGCAACAGCTCGGCCACGACGCCAGTGTGACCGTACTTCGCTGCAACGTGCAGCGGCGTATTGCCGTTCATCCGCACTGCGACGTCCACGGATGCTCCGTGCTGCAGCAGCTTGACGACAATGTCTGTGTGGCCACGAAGCGCGGCCAGGTACAGCGGCGTCTTACCGCTGCTTTCAGCATGTGTGACAGCATCCACGCTCGCACCATGCGCCAGAAGCATCGTCACCGCGTACGCTTGGCCGCACTCTGCTGCGATCTGAAGCGGAGTAGAACCGTCGAGCGCGACTGCGTCCACGCTCGCTCCACCTTCCAAGAGCGTCTGCACGACGTCTCGATAGAAGCTCTTCGCTGCGACGTGCAGCGGCGTCCAGCCGCGTTGGTTCGCAGCGTCGACATTCGCACCATGCTTGAGCAGCTCCGTCACGATCTCGCAGTTCCCCTCTTGAGTCGCCAAGTGAAGCGCAGTCCAGCCGCCCACTGTCGTTGCATCCATGTGCACACCGTGCTTGAGCAGCTTGAGCACGACGCCAGTGTATCCAGAGTACGCTGCATAGTGAAGCGCAGTCCAGCCAGTCTTGGTCGCCGCATCAATGTTCGCGCCGTGCGTCAGCAGCGACTGTATGATGTGTTCGCCGTTCAGAGCCACTGCCGCATGTAGTGCAGTCATGCCGTTTGGTGCGACTGTGTGGACACTTGCCGAGTGCTGCAGCAACTCTGCGACAATGTTGCCGTGGAGACTCCGAGCCGCGAAATGGAGCGGCGTGAAGCCTGTCGAGTTGGTGCCGTTCACGTTCGCGCCAAGATCTAGCAGTGTCGTCACGAGCGTGAGGTGGTTGTACCGACACGCTGCAATGAGTGCCGTGTCGCCCTTGTCAACTTCTTCAATGCCTGGCACGTTCGGGTCGCCGCGTGCGTCG
>JAASFN010000223.1:0-29258 GCA_023333795.1 Globisporangium rhizosaccharum | reverse complement strand
TTTGCGTTCGAGTCGTACGGCGCGCACTCCGACGGCTTCCCTGTGCCGTACCTCACGCTCGCGTGTGCGATCGGCATGACACGCAACGACATCGACGTGCTCGTCACGCGCCTGCGCAAGACGATGCGCGAGTGGAGAAAGGCCAAGCAGACAGAAGCGCAAGCTCCAGCAGAAGGTAGCGCTTCAGAAGGCGGAGTACAGACGTGAGAGCTAGTCGAAGTCTTGGCGTCCTAGGTTAGGTCGGCATTTCAAGTCTGTGTGGACAACACAACAAATCTGTTCTGTGACCAATAACAAACAGGTCGAAAATAACGCGATCACACAAAGATAGCGACGAAAACTACGGATCACAGGAAGAGTGTGAAATGACTCGAGCCAAACTCTGTTGCAAGGCCACAACCTGCGTCACTTCACTGGATTAAAGTATAAAGTTGACGCAAGTTTGCGTCAATTCGGCCGTAATTTTTGGAAGGCCATAACCTGCGCCACCACCATACTTTACTCCAATCAAAATGACGCAGGTTGTGGCCGCGTGTAATAGGAAATGGCTCGGAGAAAAACCCATCGAATCATGAAGCATGATTCGAGGAAATTAAACTTGGAAATGAAACTCAAGAAAAGTGATACAAAATTAATAATAGTCAATAATGTCGTACTTTTACACACTTTTTTTGAAACTGATTCTGTACTTGAAGTTTTCGGCGGATATTATATGGCCGCAAGCGGATATTATATGACACAAGTAAGCAAGAAGCTCACGAAGAAGCTCACGACGAACACTTGACGCGCACGAGCAGCAGCAGACGCAAGTGATCGAGACGCGCGCAATGAACCGCATCTTTGGGAAGAAGAAGGCGGAAGTGCCGCATGTGAACATTTCGGACGTCGGTGGCCGCGTCGAGGGCCGCGCGACGGATCTGGACATGAAGGTGCAGTCATGACTCGTGTGCTCTCTCTCTCATGCGCTTGTGCTTGTGCTTGTTCTTGTTCTTGACCATCGCGAATGAGTGACACACTCGTCTCACTCGCATATATGTGCGCGTATGTGTGGATGCAGATCGCGAAGCTCGATGAAGAGCTGCGCAAGTACAAGCTCCAGGTACGAACAAGAGAGCGCATACACGCGTATGCAGCAGCAGACCAGCAGAAGCACTGACTGACTGTGTATGTGCGCTATTCAGATGGCAAAGACCAAGGGACCTGCGCTCAACTCAATCAAACAGCGCGCGATGCAGACGCTCAAGCGCAAGAAGATGTACGAGCAGCAGCGCGACAACCTCACTGCGCAGTCGTTCAACATTGAGCAGGTGCGCTTTGAATGACTCTGTATATATGCGTTGAGCTGGTGCTCACGTCCGTGACGTCGGTTCGTTGCCACTAGGCGTCGTTTGCGATCGAGACGTCGCGCGACACAGTCGACACGGTTGCGGCCATGAAGAGCGCAGTCGCGCAGCTCAAGGTCGAGACGAAGAAGATCGACCTGAACGAGCTCGAGGTGCGTTCGCTTCGCTCTCTCTCTCTCTCTCTCTCTCTTACTGTAGACAGTGTGCTCTACAACAGGCGCACTGACTCACAACTATGATGTGTGTCTGTGTGAGAGCAGGACGTGCAGGACGACATGGCGGATCTGCTCGAAGACATGAACGAGATCCAAGAGATCATGGGCCGGTCCTACGGGTGCGTCTCTAGCCATTGACGAGTGTGTGGGTGTCTGTTGGCCAAACGACTGGACTCACCACTGTGTACGGATGGATGCAGCATCGGTGCGGACGTGGACGAGAGCGAACTCGAAGCCGAACTCGCTGGGCTTGAAGAAGAGTGGGCCGAAGAAGAAGCGGAAGCCGCTGCTGAAGCTGCGCCGTCGTACCTCGCACCAGCGCAGCCGCAGCACAACATGCCGGCTGCACCATCCGGTGCTCTGCCAGCATCGTCTGCACGACGAACCGACGAGTTTGGGCTCCCGATCGCATCGTAGCGGGGCGAAGAGAGACTTTTGCAGCATCACACAATGCTCTTTTAACCGACAATGCTCATGTATCAGGAGTTGAAAGTGGTCGTATTGGTTGCATATCTAATCGTGTAGGATGGATGGATGGATAGATGGATAGAGAGATGGGATGCAATGCGGTGGCGTCACGCACACAGATCGACACGAGTCGACACAAGAGCGTGTTGCCACTGAGCAGACACACACGTTCATGTGCTTATGCCTTGTCGCCGAGCTTGAGCTGCTTGCGCACTTGCATCTTAAAGTCCGAGATCTCGCCTTCGTACACACGAATGCGTTGGTTCTCGACGATCCAGATCTCCTTTGCGACCTGCGAGATGAGACGCATGTCGTGGCTCACGAGGAGCATGCCGCCCTTGAACTCGTTGATCGCACGCGCGAGTGCATCGATCGACTCCATGTCCAAGTGGTTCGTCGGCTCATCGAGCAGGAGCATGTGCGCGTTCTGCTGCGCCATGTACGCAAACACGACGCGGGACTTCTGACCATCAGACAGCTGCCCCATGATCTGCGTCTGCACTTCGCCGGAGATGCCGTACCGACCGAGGTAGCTCCGGACGTCTTCGACCGACTTGGTCGGGAAGAGCGACCGGAAGTACTCGAGCGGCGCTTGCTCCAAGTCGAGGACGTCGACAAAGTGCTGCGAAAAGCGCGCAATGCGGAGCTTGCTGTGCGGACGCACGTTGCCCGAGACCGCGACGAGGTCGCCAGTGATGAGCTTCAGCAGCGTCGTCTTGCCAGTACCGTTTGCACCAACGAGCGCGACGCGCGAGTCCAAGTCCAAGCCCATTTCAACGTCGCTGTAGAGCAATGGCTGGCCCGGGTACCCGAACGCGACGTTCTGGAACATGAGCACCGGAGGCGGGATTGGCTCGGGGTTTGGGAACTTGAAGTCGCCAATCATCTCGACCTGGACCTTCTCGGTCAAGCCCTCGCGCACCATCTTCTCGAGCGTCTTCTCTTTACTCTGCGCCTGGCGCGCGAGCTTCGCCGAGCCGTGACCAAAGCGCGCAATGTAGTCCTTCATGTGCTTGATCTGGTCTTGCTCCCAGTTGTACCGCTTCATCTGGTTCTCTTCCTTCTCGGCCTTGATCTTCACGTACGAGTCGTAGTTACCAGCGTAGTACACGAGCTTCTTGTGCGTGAGGTCGATGATGTTCGTGCACACTTCGTTCATGAACTCCTGCGAGTGCGAGATCATGAGCAAGATCTTGTTCCACTTCGAGAGGTAGTCCTCGAGCCACACGACCGCTTCCATGTCCAAGTGGTTCGTCGGCTCATCGAGCAGCAGCAGCGTCGGCTGGATGAACAGCGCGCGCGCGAGCGCAATGCGCATGCGCCAGCCACCCGAGAACTCGCGCGTCTTCTTCGCCATCATTGCGTCGCTGAACGTGAGACCCGAGAGGATGTTGCGCGCACGGAGCTCAGCCGTGTCAGCGTCGAGCTCGTCGAGACGCTCGTACAAGTCCGTCAGGCGCTCGGACACGGCTTCGCTCTCCTCTTCGCTCAGCGTGTCGTCGGTCATCTTCTCCGAGAGCTCGTCGACCTCGGCCTGGATCTTCGCGCGCTCTTCGTCGACCGAGAGCACGGCTTCGAGCGCCGTCATGTCGCTCGCTTCGATCTCGTGCTTGAGGTGGTAGATGTCAATGCTGTCGGGGATCGGAATGCCGCGCGCACCGAGGACGTTCATGAACGTCGACTTGCCCGAGCCGTTGCGACCAATGAGACCGTAGCGACGGCCGTAGTTGAGCGAGATGTCGCACTCCTCCATGAGCACTTTGCCAAAGTACGTGATCGAGAAGTTGAGCACGTTGATGTCTTTGAAGTTGCGGTGGAGCGACCGCGCATTGTGCGAGCACGTCGCGATGATGCCCTCTTCTGCGAGACGGTCCGCGAGCGACATGTTCTGGAGCGCGGCCTCGGTGTCGGCCTTCTTCTTCTCTTCGGCCGCCGCCTTCTTCGACGACTTCTTCTCCTTCCGGTCCTTCTTCTCACGCGGCTCCTTCTTCGCGCGCGGCGGCATGGTGATGGTGATCGATCAAGCGGAGTACGTACGTGCAAGCGAGTGCTTCGCTGCTGCTACTAGTCGATGGCGAGTCCTTTGCGCGAATGACTCCCCTTTGTCTTTGTCTTTGCCTCGTCAGCTTGTGTTCCTCACCAGTCATGTTTCAGCCAACGACGCGAAACGATTGGCTGTGTTGTCGTTAATGTTCATGAAATTAAACATATGATCATGCATACTGCGAAAATTACAAAGTTGATCCTGAACACTGATCAAATTTGTAATTTTTGTGAAATGACGACCAAGCAGGACAAAGTGGACAAGCACGATGACGATGTCCTCATGCACGAAGCGTGTGCGTGTGTATCTGTGTGCAAAGAGACTAGATGTCGTCGTGTTGGTTGTTATCGTCCTCTTCGTCCTCGCACTCGTCCGCGTCGACCTCGCTTGCGTGCTCGGAGCTGCTGAGCTCACGAGCAGCTCGCGTTGGCGCACACTCTGCTCCTGCTGAGCTGCTGCTGCTGCTGCGACTCGGTCGTGCGCTCTCACTCACGACATGCGCAGTGTGTGTGCGGCGCGTAAGTGCGACTTGGTCGTCCTCGTCGTCAGTCGAGTCGGATCCATCGCTGCTATTGCTCCTACTGCTAGTGCGTCCGTCTCTGGTGTCCTGAACGCTCTGGGGACTCAGAGCGAGGTCCATCACAGCAGCGAGCTGGAAGGCACGACGAGCACTTGGCCGCCGCTGCGTCGCAGTTGCAGTAGAGCCACCGGCGCTTGGCGTGAGCAACAGCGGCGCTGGTGGCGGCTCGCGCTGACAGCTCAGACTCCGGCGGCGCTGGAGCTGCTGCTTCGGCACGACCGACAACGACCGGTTGATCGCGAGGATCTTGTCGTGGTCGACAAGGAGACAGCCACACGTGGCGTCGTCGCCGAGTCCGTGGTCTTTTGACGTTGAAAAGACCGTGACGACACGCGCGCTCTTGCTCACAGCGACGCCGTCGCGCTTCGCTTCGTGCGCGCGGAGGATGCGCGAGAAGCCGTGCGCGTCGAGGAACTGCTCGATCGCACGCGCGCCAAAGCTCACGGCGACGCCGCCGCGGAGACTCGCGCCAAAGCCGCGGACGTCCATCAAGTGCTCGCGCGCATCACAGACCGGGTCGCTCCAGAGCATATCGGAGACCATCGCAAGCGGTGTGTTGACTGCGTACGACGCTGCGTCGAGCGCATCAAGACGCGCAATGCGAGGGAGCTTCTGGATCGCATCGAGCGTGTGCTTCGAGGTGCTGGTGCTACTGTCATCGTCGGCAAGCGGCCGCGGCACGCCGCCGTGGACGCAGAAGAGGTCGTTGTCAATCACTGCAGCGAGCGGCAAGCGGTCGAACGCGTGGTTGATCTCGTGCCATATCGCTTGGCCGTCGGCGTCGCCAAAGCGCACTTTGCACTGCGCGAGCAAGCACGCAGCGCCGTAGTGCGCTTCAAGCCCGTTGATCGCGCGCGTCTCGTGATTCCCGCGCAGGAGCAACACCTTGGTCGGATACAAGAGCTTCTGCGCAAACAAGTACGCGACGCACTCGAGCGACGCGCCGCCGCGGTCGACGTAGTCGCCGAGAAAGAGCAGTCGCCCTGGCGTGAGTCCAACGCCGAGCGGCCACATCGTGTCGGCAAAGAAGCGCAAGTCGCTGTAGTTGCCGTGGATGTCGCCAAACACGTGCACAGGACTCTCAAGGCGGAGGCAGCGTGGCTCGGCTTCGAACACGTCGCACACGCGCGTACTGAGCGCGACGAGGTCAGCAGCAAACACTGGCGAGTGCAGGTACGGAAGCGACAGCACTGGGTCTGCAAGCGCTGCAGCAACACGGTCAGCGACACTGGTGCTTGTGCTGGTAGCAGCAGTGGCGTCCGCTATCATCGCAAGTGCGTGTGCAGACTTGAGACTCGCTTGGCGGTCGAGCCGCACAGTGCGTATGACGCCTTTCGTCGTGACGGAGAAGATCGATGGAGCGATCGCATGTGTGCGCTGTGGCGCTGTCACTGGACCGAGCGCACTAGTCGATGGCGCTGCTGATGTTTGCGTGCCGATGGAGCTTTGTGAGACTGCGATCGACACGGGCGGTGGCGCTGGTACGACCGTGCGCACGGGCGATTTGGTCAGCAGCGTGTACGCAGCGAGCTGGTCGCGCAAGAACGCGATCTCTTTGTCTTTCTCGAGCTTCAGAGCGCCGACTGCGTCGCGCAGTTTCTGTGTGAGCCAAGAAGTCGTCAGTATCACACGATGCGACTCCTCTAGCGAGATGATGGACGACGAGCGCCAAGAGACGCACCTGCAGCTCGCGCGCACTCTGCTGCGCTTGCTCGTAGCACGACTGGTGGTAGCACTTTGCGTCTGTTGAGCTCCGCCGCTCTGGACTCGGGATGCGCTCGCTGTATGAAGCAGGAGTGTGGAGCAGCAGCGCCGCTTCTTGCTGCTTTGGGTCATGACGGACGATACTCATGAAGGGAGTGATGTTGCTCGCAGCAGCGCAATGCCGAGTGCGCGCGTGGAGAAAGCAAATGCGCGCAAACA
Source organism: Globisporangium rhizosaccharum (assembly GCA_023333795.1). Taxonomy (NCBI): domain Eukaryota; phylum Oomycota; class Peronosporomycetes; order Pythiales; family Pythiaceae; genus Globisporangium; species Globisporangium rhizosaccharum. The sequence goes on along the minus strand of JAASFN010000223.1, from coordinate 22,685 downwards.
CGCGGTGGTGTTAGTAAGATGGATAGTGCGTGCTCATCGGCGGCTTGATCGCTGCTGCTGCAGATGCTGCACCATCGTCTTCGCTGTCGTCGTCGCTGCTTGCGCGTTTGCTCGCTCAGCTGGTTTGGCTCTTGTCTGACACAGCCCAATCCAGCGTCCATTCTTACTGCGCGCGCTGATCCACACACAGCGAGACCTAACACCCGTGTGTATCATCATCGACTTCTTTGCTTGGGATAGCGAGCAGTAGCGAGCAAGCACAAGCAGCACATGGACATCATCGCATCCACGTACGTCGCTTGATTGATCTTGCGCTATTCCTGGTGTGACGTCGTACCTAAACGAACCGTAACAGTAATGTTGAACCCAAAGTGTGAAAGCTCTCTTATTTAAAGTATACTACAAGGCGCTCCGATACATTTGCTTTATAAACGCGATTAAGCTCCCCTCACATGAAAGATCTACTCGACGCAAGAACGACGAACGCAAGAGCGAGCGAGCGAGTGAGTGACGACTACTACTACGACGATGCCAGGCAACGAAGAGCGCATCGCGCTCCTGCTGGACAAGGTATGTGTCATGTCCATACAGCAGTTTCTCCTTTCTCTCTCTTCGCAGCGCTGCTCTCCGCGACTCGCATCAACAGTAGCAGACGCACTCACACACACATGCGCACCTTGTGGGTACATTTGTTGTTGGCACATGCCGGACGGACGCTAGACCACGGACTTTGACAAGGATGAGCGGTACATGGCGACGTCGGACCTCTGCAACGAGCTCAACAAGGACACGGAGCTGGGCCCGTACTTTGAGCCAAAGTACGTTTGCTCTCTCCAATCTTCCTCTTCCTCCTTCTGTTCTCGCTTGTCCTCTCTTTCGCTCACAGCTCTGCTCTTGTCTCTCTCTATTCTACCTGCGCACTAGGGTCTGCGCCGCGGTGCTCAAGCAACTGGATGACAAGTCGAACGACGTGCAGTCGATCGCAGTCAAGTGGTGCGCACGCCATCTATCGCTAGCCTCTGTCTCTCTCACTCTCTAAGACTGACTGACTCACTGTATCTGCCATGCGCCTCTAGTCTTGGGATCCTCGTGACGAAGGTGCAGGAGACGCAGGTCGCCGATATCTGCGCGAAGTTGAGCGACCTCATCCTCACGGGCAAGCCCGAGCTGCGCGACATCTACTCGATCGGACTCAAGACGATCCTCACGGACGTCTCAAGCAAAACTGGCGCCGCTGTTGCTGCAGGACTCTGCACGCGCTTGCTCCAGGGCCTCCGTCCAGACAAAGACGCAAGTGTGAAAGCCGAGACGCTCGACATCCTCACGGACTTGCTCCGGCGCTTTGGCCACGACATTGCGACGGAGCACGACACGATCATGACGCTGCTCATCACGCAGCTCCACGACCCGGCGCCGCTCGTGCGCAAGCGCGCGACTGCGTGCGTCGGCTCGCTCGGCGTCATGGCGTCCGACGCACTGCTCACGCGCCTCGTGGAACACTTGATCGCTGGTATCAACGCGTCGAGCGGCACTGTCGACGTGCGGACGTTCATCCAGACGATCGGGACGCTCGCACGTACTGCTGGCCACCGCTTGGGTCAGCACTTGAGCGCGCTCGTGCCGATCTTGCTCGAGTTCTGTGGCGAGCCAGACGACGAAGCGCTCCAGAACGAAGCATCGAGCGAACTGCGCGAGAACTGCTTCCAGGCGTTCGAGTCGTTCGTCGTGCGGTGCCACAACGAAGTCGCCGTGCACGTCCCAGCCATCCTCCCGCGCGTCCTCGCGTTCATCAAGTACGACCCAAACTACAACTATGGCGACTCGGACGACGACGACGACGGCGACGAAGAGCCCATGGACGAAGACGGCGACGCGTACTCGGACGACGACGACGATGGCGACTACAGCGACGACGACGACACGAGCTGGAAAGTCCGTCGCGCTGCGCTCCGCGTGCTCACAGCGGTCATTACGACGCGCCCGGAGCTCCTCGAGACGCTCTACGCGAGCTACAGCGCGCAACTCATTGCGCGCTTCAAAGAGCGCGAAGAGAACGTCCGCATCGACGTCTTTGCAGTCTTCACGGAGCTCTTGCGCGCGACGCGCCGTGCGTTGCCAGCTGCAACGACGTGCCTTGACCACGTGCGCACGCGGCTCAAGGTCATTGTGCTCGCTGCGAACAAGCAGTTTGGCCCGAAGGCATCGGTTGCGTCGCGCTGCGCTGTCATTGCAGTCTTGAGCGAGCTCGCGACAGTCGAGCCGGGGCAGCTCGGTCCGTACATTGACATCTTGCTCCCAAACGTCCTGAAGGCCGCAGAGGACAAGCACTCGGACTTGAAGCTCGACGCGCTCGTGTTCCTCCGGCTCTTGGTCGATACGCACGACGCTGCGCCGTTCGAGAAGCACATCCCAGCGCTCGTGCACGCCGCAGTGCACTGCGCCAAGGGCGAGTGGTACAAGACTGTCGCGAAAGCGCTCGGCTTGATCGAGTCGCTCGTGCGCGTGATCGCGTCACTTGGCAGTGCGAGTGCAAAGAGCCACGCGAGTGCGCTTTACGACGCTGTCGTGCCGAGTCTGAAAGCCCACGACATTGACCAAGAGATCAAGGAAGCGGCGATCAGCAGCATCGGGCAGCTCGTCGCAGAGCTTGGTACGTCGTGTGTGTCCTCATACTCGTAGAGATGGTGGTGGTGGCCTCACACACATGTGATGCTATGCTATGACTGATTGACTAGGCGATGAGCTGAAGACGCGCGTGGACGAAGTGTACCCGCTGCTCATGGAGCGTCTGAACAACGAGATCACGCGCGTGCCGAGCATGAAAGCGCTCAGTGCGATCGCACGGTCGCCGCTGCATTTGGACATGACTGCGATCCTCGCCGACTGCACGCTCGCGCTCTCGCAGCTGCTGCGGCAGCAGTCGCGCACGCTCAAGCAAGCGGCGCTCGATGCGCTCACTACGCTCGTGGTGCACAAAGGCGCGCAGCTCGATCACGCACTGCTCGCAGACGTCGTGTCTGAAGCGTCGACGCTCGTCGTTGACAGCGACTTGCAGCTCTGCCGCACGGGCATTGTCCTGATCGCAAACGCGCTCCGCGTAGCGCCAGCGATCGCATCGACCGACGCGCTGCTCCAGAAAGCGCTGCCGCATGCGATCGCACTCTGCCGGAGCTCGATGCTCCAGGGCCCGACGCTCGATGCGCTCCAGAGCTTCTTTGCGCAGCTCACGACGCTGAACACCGCTGGCAGCAGCTTCCAGGACCTCTTTGCCGCGTTCATGGCGTCGCCGTCCGACTTGTCCAAGCACGCAATGCTCAACCTCGCGCGTTGCGTCGCCGCAGTGTGCGTCGCGACGTCGGACGCGAACCGCCACGTCGCGTTCGACACGTTTGTCGCTGCGATCACTAACGCCAGTGACAGTGGCGACGAGAAGCGCAAGGTCGTTGCGCTCTATGCGCTCGGCGAGTTTGGCCGCCAGATCCACTTGCAGGGCTACGCAGACGTGAAGGCGACGCTCTTGGAGCACTTTGCCTCGGGCGGCGGCGAAGAAGTCAAAGCCGCAGCAGCGTACGCGCTCGGGAGCATCTGCGTCGGGAACATGGCCGAGTACCTCGACACGATCATGCAGCAGCTCGAGCACGGCGCGAATTCGTACTTGCTCTTGAGCGCGCTTCGCGAAGTGATCTCGGACCACGCCACAAGTCCACAACATGGCTTCACAGTCTACGTTGACCGCGTCTTGCCGGTGCTCACGAAGCTCAGTGAGCGCGACGAAGAGGGCGTGCGCAACATGGTCGCCGAGTGTCTCGGGAAGCTCGCGATCACAAACGGCGCGCAGGTCCTTCCAGTCGTAACGCAGCTCTGCCAAGCGACTGCAGTTGGCTCGCGCTGGACTGGCGTCACGAGTCTCAAGTACGCGCTCACGGCGTCGGCGCGGCCGGACGCAGTCGCGCAGGTGTTTGCGCACATTGCGCCGTTCCTCACAGCGCTCAGCGACGACGACCTGAGCGTTCGTCGCGCTGCGCTGCTCGCACTCAACACTGGCGCGCACCACCACGCGCAGTGCTACGTCCCGTTCGTGCGCGAGCCGATCGTCCCAGCCCTGCTCGCAGCGACTGCAATCAAGCTCGAGCGCACCGTTGACCTCGGTCCGTTCAAGCACAAGGTCGACGACGGCTTGCCGCTCCGCAAAGCTGCGTACGCGTGCATTGACACGCTGATCGAGACGCTGCCGACGCACATCGACATCGTCGCGCTCTTCCCGCACCTGCAGCTCGGACTACGCGACCACGACGACATTCAGATGTTGTCGCACCAGATCGTCGTGAAGATCTGCAGCGTCCAGCCAGGCTCGATCGTCGGTGCGCTCGACTTGCTCGTTGAGCCGCTCGAGAAGACGGCGAACAAGAAAGTCAAAGACGACCAAGTCGGGACTGAGGTCGAGCGCGCGAAGGACTTGATCCGCAGTGCGTTGCGCGCAGTCGACGCGATCAGCAGCGTCCGCGACACGGACGCGCACCCTAAGTTTGCGCTCTTGGTCGAGAGCGTCAAGCGCAACAAGTCGCTCGCGCCGCAGCTCGAAGCGATCAAACACGAGCGCACGAGCAGCTAAGAGCGAAAGCGCGAGAGTGTGAGTGCGTGGTGATGTATGGACACGACGTTGTATGACGAGCACTCATAGTCAGTCACGAGTGCGTTCGCGACTGTAAGCTGGTGGTGCTAGAGCTCGGTCTTGGACGCGACTGGCCGTGTCGTAGCAGTCGGTGACGGCGCAGTCGCCGTGTCGGCTCGTGCTTCTGTATGAATGCGCTTCTTGTGCCTCTTGTGCCTCTTGTGCTTGTGCTTCTTGTCCTTTGCCTTGGGCTTCTTGTGGGACTTGCTCGCACCTTGAGCTGGCGTCGCAGCAGTGAACGTCTTGCTGTTCCACTCGATCTCGCGCACTTCAGGCTGCTCGAGCAAGAAGCGACGGAGGTCGTCGACCTGCACGCCGCGCTGGAGTCCCACGAGCAGCTTCTTGCCCTCTTCGATCTCGTAGACTGTCACGTCCAGCCCTCCGTTCCAGAGCGACTTGGTACAACCCAGCACATAAAGTCAGGGCTCTCGCTTGAGCACTTGAGCTCTCATAGAGGTGCACATGCTCACGCACCTCTTTCCAGCGCGCAGCGATGTCTGCGAGCGACTCGCGCCGTTGTGAAGCATGGAGCGAGACAAACACCATCTGCGGTCCGAGCGCCGTTGCTTCATCTTTGCTTCTGCCAGATGCACAAGACATCCGCACGTTGTCCACAGCTCAGTCAACATCGATCCATCGCTACTGTAGAAGCACCATTGCTCTCGTGGCGTCGTACTTGTCTGCGAGCGACGCAAACTGCTCGTCACCAATGGACTGGAGCTCTTGACGCGCATCGCCTGCTTCCCACGCCTTCTCGAGCTCATCGTAGTCGATTCGCTTTGCTTGACGAGCGCCGCTCACTCCAACCGACAAGCAAGCGACAGTAGCAATGACGACGTACAAGCAGAGCACCAAGCGTAGTCGCACACAAAGCAGGCGGTGCGCCATTGCGCTGATGATCGGCTCCTGCTCTTGCTTGGCTCTGATCAAGTCGGTGAGTGAGTGAGTGACCAGGTGCGATCTTAGACAACCAGCGTCGGCGTCGCTTCACGTCCAGGCGACTGCCTGGGAGCAGACGACGTCGCGCGTGACGATCGACTCAAGCGCATGCGCTCTGCGTCGTCAGCAGCATGGGTGCGTATGTGTACGCGTGCGATGGACTAGTCTCTCCGTCTCTCTCTCTCTCACATACACAGACATACACATGTGCTTCAGACACACGAGAGTTTGAGCATGAGCTCACAGATGTCGTGACGGGCGAGATCGACCGGCAGCTCCGCGAGCGCTCCGACATGCTCGACGCAATGAAGGCGCAGATGAGCAAAGTGCTGCGCGAGTTCGAGGACCTCACGTGGCACGCGCACGCGAAGCGGTCGTGGATGAAGTCGGTCGGGAAGGTCTCGAAAGACATTGCGCCGACGCCAACTGCAGTCGCAGTGCATCCAGTTGTCACAAGTGGGAACCTCGTGCCAGCAGCAGCGTCCAAGCTGCCAAAGTGCGTCGATGCTGCTGTAGTGATCCACGTTGCCTGGACACTGCAGTGCTTGCATGGTGAAGGACTAACTAACGCGTCGTGCGTGATGACGCCTCGACAGGCTCAGTAGCGCTGCGCTGCGTGGGAGGAAGAAGCACCAGCTGCAGCTCGGCGCGAGTGCAGTGAACCCACAGGCGAGCGACGACGCGCGGAGTCCAGACGGAAAGCTCGTCTTTGGTGCGCTCTTCGCTGTGTGTCGATCGCCTGGATGTGCGCTCTCTCACTTGATCATCCGACACTCACTGGCATCGTCACTGCTGCATCACGTACACTTACTCACGGCCCTAGACAAGAAGCTCCCGCGCGTCGCACACATGGAGAAGCGCGTCGACGGCCTCCAAGCGATCCTCGCTGCGCAGCACAAGCAGCACATGTACGAGCGCGCGCTCGTGCGGTACCCTCAGTGCCGCAGCAACGTCTTTGCACCGAGCGTCTACGACAGCGACGTCAGTGCACCATCGCCCACAGCAGCAACAGCAAGCGCGACTGAAGCGTCCTCGCTACTTCCAGCGCCGCAGTCGCGACTCGAGCTCGACTATGCCTACGGCTTGCAGACTGGCGGCTCTACAGCGTCAGCGAGCGGCGCTGGCGCCACTGCAACAGGCAGCAATGGCAACAGCGTGCACTACGTTGCAACTGGCGAGCTGCTCTGGTTCACAGCAGCGCTCGTCGTGCTCTTTGACCACGAGCGCAATGCGCAGCGGTACTTTCGCGAGCACACGAGCGCAGTCACGAGCGTCGGCGTGCACCCGAACGCGTTCATCGTTGCGTCTGGACAAGCTGGACGGCAGACGCACATCCTCGTGTGGAACGCCAAGGACGAACCGCTCGGCAAGCGCTTCACATGTCTCCGCGGCCACACTGTCGCAGTGCGTGCGATCAGCTTCTCGCACGACGGCAAGCTCGTGGCGTCGCTCGGTGGCGATCTCTACAACACGATCTGCGTGCACGACTGGAAAGAGCAGACGCTGCTCGCGACTGCGCGTGGTCACAGCTTCCGCGTCCACACACTCGCGTTCAATCCGTTTCAGGCGTGCGGACGACCCGAGACGCGACGCGCGAAGAAGCCTGGTCAAGCGCTCCACGACGACGACGCGTGCTACACGCTCGTGAGCTGCGGCGTCCGGCACATTCGGTTCTGGACGCTCACGCGCACCGAGTACGTCGCGCCGTCGACAGAAGAGAGCGCTGATGCTGCGTTCTACGGCTCGGCGTTCGGCTCGCCGACGCGACTGCGACCAGCGACGCCGCGCGCCAAGATGTGGAAGCTCGAGGGCAACGTGCCGTCGTTCCACGGCCGCTTTGACGTCCAGGACTTCACGAGCCTGACGTTCGTAGACGACTCGCCGCCGCTCTACTGCTACGACGCGCAGACCCAGGAGCTCGTCGCGACGAACACGCGCGATCACACACTCGGTCGCATCGTCGCTGGTACTGCAAAAGGCGACCTGTGCGTGTTCTACCAGCCGCGCAAGAGTCCAGAGGCGAGTGACGACGTTGTAGAGCGCCAAGCGAGTACCGAGCCTGAGCGCGAGCCGGCCAAGTGGTGGGAGATCCCAGACGAGTACAGCGACGCAGAGATCAACGCGCTCGTGCTTGAGCGCATCGCGTACGAGCCCACTGCGCGACTCGTTGAGCTCGTGCCGCACGACGTTGAGACTGGGAGCCGCTTCAAGCTCACGAAGCAAGCGCAAGCCGAGATCGACGGCATCATGAAGCGCCTCACGCTCACTCCAAACGCTGCCGCGCTGCACGCACGGCTGCACGAGCTCAAGTACAGCGGCGCTGTCGGCCACACTGACGCTGTCACGCAGCTCGCGTACTGCCGCAAGAACGGACTCGTGCTGTCGTGCGGTGGCGACGGTAAGCTCTTGCTCTGGCAGTGCGTGCTGCAGCGACCAGTGCGCGTCCCAGGCGTGAACACGCTCGGACTCTTCACGCCGCTGCGCTCTGGGACGTTCTCGGAAGGCTCGCACCAGCTCGTGCCAGTGGACCACGACACGCGGCAGTTCCAGCTCCCGAATGCGCTCCCAGGCGAATGTGTCGGGAGTAGTAGCAGTGCCACGGCAGCTGCAGTCCCCAAGCCCACGAGTCTCCAGTGGCGTGACGACGGCAAAGCCGTGCTTGTTGGCACGAGCAGCAATTGTCTCTGGGAGCTCACACTCGCAACTGGCGAGTGGCGTCTCGTGTTTGAAGCCCGCAGTGGTACTGTTGCAGCGTGCGCGTGCCATCCGATGAAAGACGAGGTCGCAACAGTCTCACAGGACGGCTACGTGAGCGTCTGGGACTTGCGGCGGCACTGCTGCAAGCAGCGCGTGCATCTTAGCAGCAGCGCTGGTGCACGCGCTGTGTGCCTCGCGTTCCAGCCGTTTGGCGACGAGCTCGCAGTCGGCATGAGCTCTGGTGAGCTCCTCGTGCTCGACTACGCAAAGCTCAAGGTGATCGTGAAGAAGTTGATCAAAGGCAGCGGCAGTGGACTCGCGAGCAGCGCAGTCGACCTTCACTCGCTGCCTGCAAGCGGCATCGCGCAGCTCAAGTACTGTCCGCACGCAACGTACCTCGCCGTGGGTGCGCGCGACACAGTCGTGTACATCTACAACGTGAGCGACGGATACAAGAAGCTCCTCGTGTGCGAAGGACACTCGAGCGCGATCACGCAGCTTACGTGGAGCGTAGACGGCGAGCTCTTGCAGACGAACGCATCGGACGGCGAGCTGCTCTACTGGAGCATTGCGCCAGGGAGCAGAGGCAGTGCGAAGCAGATCACTGATGCGTTCACTGTGCGCGATACGCAGTGGGTCCAGTGGACGTGCGTCTTTGGATGGCCGACGCCAGGCATCTGGGCAGACGACGCTACGAGCTTGCTCGATATTGCTGCCGTATGTACGACGAATGGACTGAGCGCTGCTGCGATGGCCAGCAGTAGCAACAGTAGCAGTCAGCAGGAAGACCCCAGTGCGTTTGCTACAGCGCCGTCGCCACTGCCGCCAACGACGAGCGAGTCAGAAGATCTCATTGCAGTCGCATGCCGAAGCAGCGTGCGGCTGTTCAAGTGGCCAGTGATGCGCAGTGCGAGAGCGCGGAGCTTTGCTGCGCATGCGTCTGCGATCCCGTCGCTGAGCTTCTCGTACAACGACGCATTCCTCATCACAGTCGGCGGTGATGACAGCACAGTGATCCAGTGGAAGTGCGTCCGTGGGAGCGTGAATCCGACAAAGCCGTCGCCTGTAGCGCGCAAGCGGCAGCAGCGGATGGCCGTTGGCAGCATTGCAGCAGACGACAGCAGTGACGTCGGCGCTAGTGCATCGCCAGCATCGAGCCCAGCACCGCCGCCTACAGCCGAGCGGAGCACCAGTGCACAGCGGTCGCCTCGACAGCACATGCGGCAGTACCGTGAGCGTCAGGAGCGTGAGACAGAGGAGCAAGACGATGGCGCAGCCAATCACTTGGCGTCTGCTCCTGACAGTGGCAATGACGAGTCGACTGGCGACTCATCGCCACGTCAAGTGCTCGCTCAAGCATGCGCGATGCACGACTTTGATGCGCAGAACCCGGATGAGCTGAGCTTCCAGCGCGGCGAGCTGCTGCGCGTGCTCTCACACGAGAGCGACGAGTGGTGGAGCGGTGAGCGCTGCGACGGCACGCGTGGGATCTTTCCTGCGAGCTACGTCGAGGTCGTACATGGCGACGACAACGAAGTCAATGGCAACAGCCGCATCGATGCTCACGCGGATACAACAAGCGAGCAAGTGGACGATCACGAGCGTCCAGATGCAGTGAGCGACTCGCCTCCATCTGTGGAAGCGATCGATCCGAGCGACACAAGTGACGCCATTGCGCCACCGGCGTATCGAGACGTCGATGCAGTGCTTGAACGAGAGAGTGGCGCGGACAATGCGTAGCAGGACGTATTAGCATCATCCGAACAGGAGCGCACCGGCAGGCAGTCGTCGATCATCAGAGCGAGCATGATGTTGCTTGGTCCAACGATCAAGATGCCAAGTGCCGTTTCGCGTCGTTTGTTTGCGCGATTGAGGGGCTACTAATACGATACGCTCGAACGTTCTTCTGGTGTTGAGCAGATCTTGTTGGTGCGCACAACGATTACCGCGTTTCGTACGATTTGCGCCAATTGTTTTGCGCCTGCAACACGTGACGAGCGTGGCGTCTCGCGAGCGCCACGAGCTCACTTCAGCATTCGCGCACCAAGCTCGCTCTCGCTCCACCACCTTTGCCACCACCACACACACACATCTCTGCTACTATCATGGTCCACTATCGCAGCACGCGCGGCGGCATGCGCGGTCTCTCGTTCGAGCAAGCGGTGCTCACAGGTCTCGCGTCGGACCGCGGTCTCCTTGTGCCCGAGCACGGCGAGTTCCCACAGCTGCCAGAGCACGCACTGCGCGACTGGGCAAAGCTGTCGTACCAAGAGCTCGCTGTGCGCGTCATGCGGCTGTTCATCGCAGAAGACGAGATCTCGACGCCAGAGCTCGCGGCGCTCGTGCACAAGAGCTACAACGCCGAGACGTTCCGCCACGCCGAGACGACGCCAGTCGTGAAGCTCACGGACCAGCTGCTCGTGCTCGAGCTCTTCCACGGCCCAACGTTTGCGTTCAAAGACGTCGCGTTGCAGTTCCTCGGGAACCTCTTTGAGTTCTTCCTCAAGCGCAAGAACGCAGCAGCAAAGGCCGCGAATGCACCAGCGCACACGATCACAGTCGTCGGTGCGACGTCCGGCGACACTGGGAGCTCTGCGATCTACGGCTTGCGCGGGAAGGAGAACATTGAGGTGTTCATCACGTTCCCGCACGGCCGCGTGAGTGCGATCCAGGAGCGCCAGATGACGACGGTGCTCGACGACAACATCCACAACGTCGCCGTTGAGGTACGTGCGTCTCCTGCGCTATTGTGCTTGAGCGATAGTATGGCGATGATGAGCAGAGCGACTCACGGCACTCTCGTATGGACCTCTAGGGCACGTTTGACGACTGCCAAGCGATCGTGAAGGACCTGTTTGCAGACGCTGCGTTCAAAGCCAAGGTACAGCGTTGGTCTTGACCATCACTCGCTGTTTATTGTCCACACAGTCTCACCTATTGCTGCTCTCTTGTTTCAGTACAACCTCGGCGCTGTGAACTCAATCAACTGGGCGCGCATCCTCGCGCAGATCGTGTACTACGTCTACGCGTACTTGCGCGCAAAGGAGCAGGGCATTGAGCACGTGGCGTTCGCCGTGCCGACTGGCAACTTTGGCGACATCCTCGCGGGCTTTTACGCCAAGAAGCTCGGCGTGCCGCTCGGGAAGCTCGTCGTTGCGACGAACGAGAACGACATTCTCCACCGGTTCTTCTCGACTGGGAAATACCATCGCCACGCGATTGCGCACACGATCTCGCCGTCGATGGACATTTGCGTCTCGAGCAACTTTGAGCGCTACCTCTTTGCGCTCGCAGGCGAAGACTCGACGGTCCTGAGTCAGTGGATGCACGACTTTGAGAAGACTGGGAAGCTCACGATCACTGGCGAGCTGCTCGCAAAGGCACAGTCCGAGATGGCGTCGTACGCTGTGCTCGAGCCAGAAGTCCAGGCGATCATCAAGCGCTACAGCCAAGTGCACAAGTACGTCTTTGACCCGCACACGGCGATTGGCACTGGCGCCGCGGAGCACTTTGGCAAGGACCACTTGGCGGAGACGCCGAACGCCGCAGTCGTCATCGTTGGCACTGCGCACTATGGCAAGTTCTTGCCTGTCGTGTCGAAAGCGCTCGATGTCGCAGAGCGCGACGTCGAGCAGCACCCGCTGCTAAAAGCGCTCGAGACGCTCCCGACGCGCGTGCTCGTGACGAAGAACTCGAGCGCCGCAGTTGCGCAGCTCGTGCGCGAGACCGTTGCGCGCAAGCACAAGATGTCGCTCTGGCGCAAGCTCCAGCCAGAGTCGACGTACTTGACTGCGTCGCTCGTGCTCGCGGCCGCAGTCGCGACGTTCTTTGTCGTCACGCGCGCAGTCGTCGCCAAGTAGGCAGAGTACCGATAGCTAAGCGATCCATCAATGCTCACACTGAAACTGAACTGAACCACGCACACACACAAAGACTGCGCAAGCGCAACGAAGGAATCACAATAAATTAGCGCACGCACGTCACAAGATCGCGCACATGGACGTTGGAGCGCAGACGCCGCACTGCGGCGAGTGGCTCTGCGCCAAGAACGCCTTTTGGTGCTGCAGCTGCAGGCTCTCGCGCGTGACTGTGATGCCGCCACCGCGCGCGCCTGCAGCGCTGCTGCTGAGTACATTGCTCGCGCCGCTGCCGGACGCACTCGCACTCGTGCTAGCGCTGCTCGCAGGCAGTGGTCGGAAGCTCTGCTGCGACGGCTTTGCGGGCTCTTTCGGTGCAAACGCAATGCGCTCTTTCGTGTACTGGTTCTCGTACGAGTACTCGCCAGGTCTGCTCATACACACACACGTAGGGAGTGGCACATGAGTGGGTCCATCCATTGACAAGGCGCAAGTCTCACGCAGACACACACGGTGGTACCTCGTGCGCGAGAGCACGCGACGCCATCCAGGCGGCAAGCGTGCAATGTTCGCTGCTTGCGGGTGCGTGGGCGAGAGCAGCCGACCGACTGGCACAATGAGCTTCTTGAACGCGTCGACGACGTTCGTCGCGTCGAGCGCAGACGCTTCGACAAACTCCATACTGTGCGCGGCAGCAAAGCGGGCGGCTTCGAGCGTCGAGACCTGGCGCGACTGCGGCAAGTGCGCCAAGTCGCACTTGTTCCCGACGAGAATGAGCACGAGGCTCTCGTGTGCGTGCGCGTGGACCTGTGCGAGCCAGCTCGTGACGTGCTCGAACGAGCTGCGGTTCGTGATGTCGTACACGATCATTGCGCCGACTGCGTTGCGGTAGTACGCAGCTGTGAGCGACTGGAAGCGCTCTTGCCCAGCAGTGTCCCAGATCTGCGCTTTGATGCGCCGGTCGCCGACGCGGATCATCTTTGTTGCAAACTCAAAGCCTGCGCACAACATAAAAGAACACATGAGTCGTTTGCAATTTGTGCGTCTTCACACAAAGACTGTGCAAATCTTGCAAACGTACCAACGGTCTGCACGCTCTTGGGCTGGTACTTGTTCTTCGTGAAGCGCATCACGAGGTTCGACTTCCCGACGCCCGAGTCGCCAATGAGCACGACCTTGAGGATGTACTCTTGCCCTGGCGCGCCAGGGCTCGCACCCGCTGCAGCAGTTGTAGCAGTAGTGCCGCCAATGCTCGACCGCTCACTGAGTGTTGACGACGACCCGGTCATGCTCAAGCCGCCACGCGGACTGTTTGCTGCTGATTGCGACGTCCCCGGCACGACAGCAGCGCCGCCTTCCATCGTGACAGTCGGTGTATCGGCGCGCCGCTCGTCCGCGTTGCACGTACCAGACGAGTTCGATCGCTTGAGCACGTCGCCAGTCGTGTTGCCGCCGCCGAGACGCTTGTGCGCGACCTCTTTCGCAGTGATGTACTGCTGCAGCGGGTCAAACTGCGTGTGCTTGCCACCCGGCGTGCCGTGCAGTGGCGGCTGGTGCACTTTACCGCCAGTCATTGCGATCGAATGCAGCGTCAAGTGAGCGCGAGTGCGAGTGTCTTCTCGCTGTGGTCACGACTGCGGCTGCGACTGCGGCAGTGGGAACAGTCGCGCGCAGAAGGCAGAATGAGGCGGAAGAAGAGATCGCTTGAACGGAGCTCTTCGCTGGGTCTCTCGAGTGTCTGTGTGCGTCTTGAGCGTCGTGTGCGCAAGAGAGCCGAAGGGACGGATACGTGTGTCGGTGAGCGCGCGCCACCCTCACGCCAGACGGACGCGAGTGAGTACCGTAGAGACGCCGAGATAGCGAGCGAGCGAGCGCGAAAGAGAGAGCGCGCGCTGTGCTAGCTTGCTTGTAAACACTGCCGCGTCGTGGCTCGAGGTGCGGCTCGAAGCGAGGAGAAGCGCGAGTGTGTGACTGTGCGTGCTTGGAGGGCGAGACCACGCGAACGAGAGCGCTACGAGCTCCTACGAGTGCTCGTACTGCTGCTGCGTGTTGAGTGTGTTGTTGCGATCAAGCGAGGCTTCTTTCTGTGTTCTCGTTTTCATGCCACGCCAGCAAAGTGGACATTTTACATACATTGCGCAAGTACACACTCTACCAAGTCGCAAATTTTTGGACCGAAATGTGTGAGGTCGTTGATGGCATCGAGCATCTCGAGGCTCGAGCACCTCGATCGAGACGGCCATGTTCGCGTCTCGACAGCCGAGTACGAGTGATCGCAAGACGCATACTAGTGTAGTAGCCACTTGTACTGCGCGTGTTAGAGAGAGAGATCCTCTCATGTATTCGCTCGCTCTCTGCCGTCACTGGACCGACAAACACGGCGAATCGCAGACGGTCTCTTCTAACACTGCGCACCGGAGCGGCTCTGACGCAGCATGCGGTAGATACTCCCATGGTGCGCGCCACTGCTGCTGTTAGTGCTGCTGCTGTTGTTGTGGTTGAGTGTCGACATTGGAGGTGGTGGCGATCTCTGCAAGTGCATGAACGTGTGCATGTGAATCAACAGATCTGAGTCGAGAGTACCAGTCACGGGGACCTCCCATACACATGTAGTACGCGCGAGCATACCTTGCCAGTCGAGCGCGCAAGTCGTCCTGGCGAGTCTACAGAATAGCAAGCAAAGCGCATAAGCATCTCTAGCAATAAGGCTAGCTTGCCATACACATACAGAGACGCACCTTCCGGGACTTCTGGACTGCGCTTCTCGTCTGCCACAAGGACCGGTTCGTGGTCGCCTGGCCCGCGGTTCTTGAGCAGGAGCGAGTAGATCCCGCCGTGTTTGACCTTTCGCTTCGTCACGGATGCTGCCGCGGCCGGTGGCTGCTGTTGCTGATGAGGTGCCGCTGACTGGAACACCGCCATGTGTGGTCGTGCTGGTGTGCTTGGAGCTCGTGTGAACGACCCGCTATCGCGAGGTGTCCTCACAAACGAGTGTCGATGCTCGCGCTTGACGACGCTGCGCGGAGGAGTCGGGGCTGGTGGCAGCGACGATCGGTCGTCCATGACGGCGTCGCCGTCAAAGCCAAAGTCAAAGTCGTACCGCAGCTCTGGCGCAGACGTCCATTGCGTCGCAGACGTTTGGCTGGTAGTTGGTGTGTCGGGCAGTGCTACAGGTGACGCGAGGTCGTACTCGTCGCCAGCAGCAGCGTGGCGCGGCGATGGCTGGAACGGCGCACTGTGGTGGCTCGGAGACGTGAGGTCTGGCATGCGCGCATTTGGAGCAGTCCCGCCTGTCAAGCAATGCCAGTCAGCAGCACATCTGTAAGCTGTAGAGATCCAAGCCGTGAGAGCACAGATGACTGAGCACATGAGACGCACTGAGGTCGCTGGAGTAAAGAGGCGTTGGTGCGAGGTGCGGGGACGCGAGCTCTGGAGTCAGCGGCTCGGCACATTCGCCAGCTTGTATGTGACCAATGTCATCGCTATCCCATTGCTGGCGCTTGCCATGCGGACTCTGCATCGCCTGTGAGTACGCACATGCACGCACATGGACGTAAGAACAGACAGTTGTAGCTCACACAGCTACATGAACGGCTTGCTGTTCGTACCAGCAGCTCCAATGACAGACTGCCGAGTTCGCCAAAGTCGTCATCAGCTTGTCGCTGCTCTTGCTGTAGCGCAAACTGGTTGTCTTCGTGCGTTGTTGATGGCAGTGTGTGAGCATCAAAGAGCTCGCTATCGAGCAGTGCTTCGAGCACAGTGGGCGGCAGCTCGCGCTCCTGACGCAGCGACTCGTCGCGAGCTGCGTCGACTTTGTCGAGTGACAGCAGTGACGAGTGTCCACTATGCGAAATCGCAATCGAAGTAGCACGCCGTCCTCGCTCATAGACGCGCTCAGCGTACCCGCTGCTCGTGGCAATTGCGTCACGCATCGTCGCGTCCAGTGCGCTCGCGTCGTCCTGGTTCTCTGAGCGCGTCACAACGGTGGCGTCGTCACCCAAACCACTCGGTTTGCTCGACCATGATGCTGTGTGGACGTTGCTGTTTGGATGGTAGCGTCGAGTGCCGCTAATGCTCGGTCCGCAGCTGCTCCGGCGCGTGCTGCTCTCTTTCGTCATGCTCAGTCAGGAACTTGTCTGGTGTCTCGCAGTCGTCGTTGCTACTGCTGCGTCTTGCTGCGTGGGATCGATCGATCGCGCATCAATCGACGCGAAACGTCGCGGACAAATTGACTTGCGTTCACTATAAAACGAGCATCTCTATTTGAACACTTGATAGTGAAAAAATCGCGCAACCGCCCTAAAACACAACAGATTTTGCACACAAGCAAGTCAAGCACCAGCAACAGCATGGGACTGCTGAGCATCTTGAAGAAGGTCAAGGAGAAGGAGAAGGAGATCCGCGTGCTGATGCTGTGAGCTGCGTCGCGTACATGTCTGTGTGTACATGTTTATGCGAGCGCGAGCTGACGCACTGACGCTTTGTGTGAACACAGCGGACTGGACAATGCCGGCAAGACGACGATCTTGAAGAAGTTCATGGGGCAAGACATCTCGGAGATCTCGCCCACGCTCGGCTTTGACATCCAGACGCTCGAGTACAAAGAGTGCGTGCGTGTGCGTGCATGTGTCGATACTGCATCGGCAGCAGTGTGTGTGAGAGTGGCTCTCACCAACGCACTGACCGATGGGACTCGCTGCTGCTGTCGACTGCCTATGCTGCTGTCGTATGCACTTGTCCATACGAATGCTCGCATCGTTAGCTTTAAGCTCAACGTATGGGACGTCGGCGGTCAGCAGACGATTCGCTCGTACTGGCGCAACTACTTTGAGCAGGTGCGTTCGCTCGCCTTGTCTTGTTGTGGGACGCGCGACCTGACGGAGCGACGCTCGTGCATCCTCGCGTGTGCTGGCACCTGCTGCTGCACTGTGGTGCGTCGTGTGGCGACTGACAATAAACGACTGTGGCGATGCTGAGCAGACCGATGGCCTCGTGTGGGTCGTCGACAGCGCAGACAGGAGGCGTCTGGAGGACTGCAAAGCCGAGCTCCAGAAGCTCTTGACCCAAGAGGTGTGTCCGCTCGCGCACTCGCCCCACAGCAAGCACTACCTCACCACACCGCTTCGTCTTTATGCGCCGTGCTACTGCTGTTGCTTTGGATAGAAACTCGCTGGCGCGACGCTGCTCATCTTTGCGAACAAACAGGACCTGCCAGGCGCGATGACTGCGAACGAGATCGCCGACATCTTGGAGCTGCGCGCGGAGCAGTTTGCGAATCGCCACTGGAGTATCATCGCGTGCAGCGCATTCTCTGGCGACGGCCTCGTCGCTGGCGTCGACTGGCTTGTGCGCGACGTTGCGAGTCGCATCTTCTTGCTTGAGTGACGAGCTCAAGTTCAGGCGAATACAGAGAGAGAGAGAGAGAGAGAGAGAGAGAGAGACTCTTGCGCAGGACTTGTTCACTGTCTTGCCATTCGATCGCACGCACAAGTGATTGTGACCGTGCGCTTGGCGTTGCATATCGTCGCAAGTCTGCTTGCCAAGACTGTTCATTACCTGACGACGTCCCAGACACCTTGCTTGTTCATGCGCACCACGAGAATGTTGCTCGGTGGCGTTGGTGGGTAATTCGCGCAACATCGCACGGTGGAAGCAGCAGCTGGTCGTTCTTGGCGCAATCTCGACCTGAGTGAGTGGTTGCGAGACCTTAGAGCACACACACACACACAAGTCTTCCAAGACATGCTGTTGGCACGCTCGCATCATGCTGTCGACCTGCGAGCTCGGCCATGAGTGCAGTCGTCGTGAAGCAGAGTACCGAGCAACTACATCTTTGTAATTCTATACAAAAATCAAAATAAAATGCATTCGTTTGTTGATCACAGCGCCATGGTTTGGTTGTCCGACAGGTTGAGTTTCGCTATTCGCCCAGCACGGGTGACTTTGACAATGTATAGCGATCGAAGCAAACGCTGGGTGCTTACAAATCCCAAGTGATTAGTACTGGGCCAGTAGCGCGCACAAGTGCGCTCCACTTGCGCATCAATCTTTTGCGCACAACCGCACATTTGCGATTCTCGTCTCGCCACCAGAACCAACGGCAGCAGCAAGGAGCAGGAGTAGAGCGATGGCGAACGCCAGCAGCAGCAGCAGCCACGCGCCACCGGCGCAGGACCCCGAGGCAGCGACGCAGCCGCAGGTTGCAGCAGACGACGAAGAGGAGCAGGCGCTCACGCTCTTCATTGCACCGCCAGCAGACAAAGCGCCGCTCGTGCGTCTCGAGCACGTCAGCGTCGGTGACACAGTGCTGTCGCTGCGCCAGCTCATTGCCGAGTACCCAGCGCTCGCTGGCTACACGTGCTACCACCTCGAAGTGCACTCAGCCGAGCATGACAAGTGGTGCGTATGAAGAGCATGACTCTTGTGTGCACAGCAAACAGACAGACTCATGCATGCATCACCACTATTGTCCATACCATCATACAATGCACCACAGGATCGCGCTGAACGACTTTGTCGAGCTCGGCGAGTACGAGGACGTCGTGGACAGCGTGACGCTCAAGATGGTGCTCGAGAAGTACGACGCGCGCAAGGTGCGAGCGCACGTGCGCCGCTTCCGCGACGTGCTGAGCAACCCGCCGATTCCGCAGCTGAGCGACGACAGCGCAGACGACGAAGCGTCGCCATCGGCATCAGCAGCGTCGCTCACGGCCAAGACGAGCAAGAACAACAAGAGCAAGAAGAGCAAGAGCAAGCAGACGAGCGGCGATGCGCCTGCGCTCGTCGCTACGAACGGCGACGCGGCTGCGGACAAAGACACGGCGAAGAAAGCGAACGAGATCTCGGAGAAGCAGCTGCAGCAGCTGCGCGAGATCCACGCCAAGCTCGAAGGCGTCAAGGTGCCGGTCGTGCCAGCGCTCGAGGACTTCTACACACTCCCAGGCGCGAGCGCTGCGGCGACTGCGAATGGCGCAGCAGCGGCTGAGACGAAAGCGACCAAGAGCGCAAGCAAGAGCAAGAAGAACAGCGCCAAGCAGCAGCAGTCGGCAGCAGACGACGCGACTGCGCTCGACGCGACGCTCCCAACGTGCGTCAAGAGCATCGTGTTCTCGGGCTACAACCCGCCGCCAGGTCCGCGCAAGCTCGCTGGCGACCTCTTGTACCTCGAAGTGACGGTCGCAGACGGCGCTGTGTTCCACATCACAGCGCACGTGAACGGCTTCTACGTGAACCGCTCGACGGCGACGACGTTCGACCCGCTGCCGCTCAAGAGCTCGACGCAGACGCACTTGCTCGTCGACGTCCTCTCAGCGGCGTCCGAGGCGTTCAAGACCGCGTACACGGCGCTGCTCGAGAAAGCTGCAGTGCTCGCAAAGCAAGGACCGGCGTCGATCGAGTGGATGGTCGCCGCTGGAAACAACGTCGGCGGGAAGCTGCCGTGGAACACGCCTGTCGTTCCGAACGCTGCGCACACGTACGACCTGAACCGCGCCGAAGACGAGCTCACGGCGTCGTTTGGCATGGACGAACGCGGCGTGCTCCGCGACTGGAACGAAGAGTACCAGTGCTGCCGCGAGCTCCCAAGCGCGACGCTCAAGGACCAGATCGTGCGCGCGCGCGTGATGTACAAGATCGTGACGGAGTTTGTCGAGTCGGCGACGCAAGGCGCTGTGGCGATCGTCGAAGGCCACATTCCGCCGATCAACCCAATGGACGACGCGAGTGCGCACGTGTACGTGTTCAACAACATCTTCTTCTCGCTCTCGATCGACGGCAAGTTCAGCGCAAAGGACGCAGCGAGCGACGAAGCCGCGTACTCGTCCGCGAACCGCGACCTCCAGGGCGTGAAGGCGTTCAACGACGCCGACATCCCAGGGCTTCACACGCTCGCAACTGCGGTGATTGACTACCTCGGCGTGCGTGTGATCGCGCAAAGCGTGATCCCTGGCATCTTGCAGGGGGAAGCAGCGTCGAAGCTCGTGTACGGCTCGGTCGATGGCGGCAAGACGATTGCGTCGAACAGCAAGATGCACGCGCTCATGCTCCAAGCTGGCGAGATGCTCCACATTGCAGAGCGCAGCATCCAGCCGCTTGGTCTCGACGACGCGGACGCTGCTGCGAGTGCCAATGACGACGCTGATGCGAGCGCTGCGGCTGCGAACGTCGGTGGCGAAGCGGGCACGGACGTTGTCAAGCTCTGCGGTCCCGTCGAGGCCAAGGGTATCTTGGGCTCGGACGGCCGCATGTACGTGCTCGACCTCGTGCGCATTACGCCAAAGGACGCGACGTACTACGCGAAGCGCACGCCAGAGCAAGCGGCGTCGCCAGAGACCGATGGACTGTGCTTTAGCCGCCAGGACGAAGGGTACGTCGCGCTGCTCCGCCCCGAGCTCGTGCAGCTCTACGCGCTCTGGAAGCAGAACCAAGCGCGCAAGGAGAAGCGCGAGGCGCTCAAGGCAGCCAAGGAGGTCGCGAAGGCCGCTGCAAAGGAAGAGAGCTCGCCAGAGAAGAGCGCCGCGACTGACGACGACGGCAAGGACGACGACGAGGAGCTCGACGCAGCGATCGATGTCCCGGCTGTGCGTCTGAACCCGAACGTGTTCATGAAGTACAAGGCGTCGACTGACGACGTGCAAGTGGCGGCGGACGAAGACGCCGCGAACGACGCCGCGGCGTACTTGCAGAACGTCGTTGTGCCAGCGTTCCTGTCGGACATGCGCCGTGGCGCGATCTCGCCAGCAGACGGCGTTGCGCTCACGGAGCTCATGCACTCGTGCGGCATCAACATGCGGTACCTCGGTCGCCTCGCGTCGCTTGCGAAGAAGCTCGAGGCGATCGGCGGGATCTCCAAGTACGTGCTCGAGCTGCTCGAGGTCGAGATGATTGCGCGCGCGACCAAGCACGTGCTCGCAGACGTGCTGAACGCCGACGCTGCGACGCGCGCCGCACCGGGCGACGTGCTCGTGCAGATCCTCAACGGCGTGCTCGGCACGTCGTCGAGCGTCGCGAGCGCTGCTGCGCCTGTTGGCAGCAAGAAGAGCGGCAGTGGCAAGAAGAGCAGCGGCGGCAAGAAGCCGACGACTGACGATCCAGCCACGACCACGACGACGACGCTCGTCGCTGCGACAGTGTGGCAGAAGATCGAGACGGAGATCACGCGCCGCTTTGACTACTCGCTGACGCTCTGGCGCCGCGAGTCGGACGTTGACCGCGAAGATGTGCCGCTTGGCCGCGTGCACAAGACTGTGCTGCTCCGGCGTCTGTGCCAGCGCAACGGTCTGCGCGTCGCGAGCCGCGCGTACGACTTCGCATCTGCGACGCCGTTCACGCTTGCGGACGTCACGGGCGTCGTGCCGGTCGTGAAGCACAGCTTGCCGGCACACCCGCTGCCGCAGGCGAAGCAGCTCCTGGAGCGCGGACGGCTGCACTTGAGCGGTGGCTCGCTCGCGACCGCGTACGAGATGCTCCAAGAGACCTCGGCACTGCTCTTCCAGGTCTGCGGCGCAGCGCACGAAGACGCAGCGCTCTGCAGCACGTCGCTCGCGACGGTGCTGTACCACGCTGGCGACGTTGCCGGTGCGATTGCGCAGCAGCAGCGCGCGTTGGCGCTCTACACACAGCTCGCGGGCATGGACTTCCACGACACGGCGTTCGCGCACGCCAACTTGGCGCTGTTCTTGCACGCGAACGGCCAGACCGACGTCGCAGTTGCGCACGTGCGCCGCGCGATCTATTTGCTCGAGCTCGGGAGCGGCCCGCACTTCCCCGAGATCAGCGCGCTGTACTTCAAGATGGGCATGATGTGCCAGGATGTCGGGCAGATCTCGCTCGCGCTGCTGTGCCACCGCGAGTCGCTCAAGCGCGGCGAGCTCGACCGCGTGCAGGCGGCGAACACGCTGCACCAGATGGCGCTCGCGTGCGGTCTCGCCGGCGGCTTCCGCGAAGCGCTCGCGTACGAGAAGAAGGTGTACGCGCTGTTCAAAGAGGCGTTTGGCGACGACGACCCGCGCGTGGTCGAGGCCGCGGCGTTCATGGCCAAGTTCACGGAGCGCGCAGTCGAAGGCGCCAAGGGCCGCGTCGAGGTTGACGCTGCAGCACAGGCGGACGCGATCGCGCACCAGCTCCTTGAGGAGCTCACGATCAAAGACGACGAAGCGTCGACTGCAGCAGGAGGAAGCAGCAGCAAGAAGAGCAAGAAAAGCAAGAGCAAGAGCAAGAAGAACTAGAGACTGGCGTAGGTTTGCGGTAGTTGGACAGCACTCGCGTGAGCAGAAGTGAGGGAGCGAGGCGGTAGGGAACGTAGAACAGATGATGCACCGATAGGCAACACGGTCATGGCCATCCGTCCTTTGTCACTGCGACTGCTGCTCTTGCGTGGTCTTTCTCCACTCGCGCATCGTCTTGCGCAGGCGCGTGACGAGCACGTCGATGTCGTTGCGTGTCATGCCGATCGCACACGCGAGCGTGAGGTACGGCACAGGGAAGCCGTCGGAGTGCGCGCCGTACGACTCGAACGCAAA
>JAASFN010000222.1:0-29460 GCA_023333795.1 Globisporangium rhizosaccharum | reverse complement strand
CGGTCCGCTCGTCGGTGGTGCGATCGGTGGCGCCATGTACATGGGCTTTGTCGAGCTTCACCACCCACAGGAGTAAGCTTGCTGTCCTATACCGTCAAGCACACACACGCGCACGCTCTCCAGGTCTCACAAGGTCGCAAGGTCGCGAGCGAGCGTCGATAGGTCTCGTCTATGTCATTCGGTATCATTCACTCGCGCGCTTGTCTAGCCATCCTGAACGAGCGAGCTTCGCACCACTCGCAATGGCGAGTGCGTCTGTTCTATAATGTACCATCACACCCCCACACCCTCCTGCCTCTCCTGTTGATCATGTTGATCGTGTACGTTGCTGCGAGTGCGAGCAGCATGGACGAGCTCCATTGACGTCCATGTGCGCATGTTAAGCAAAGCATTGAGACCTCTTCTCACCCATGCAGACGACGCAAAGAGGATGCTGTGGTGATGTGATGGAGCTCCTCCTCGCACAGCTTCAAGGTGAGCGAACCCAAGGTCTCTCTTTCGCACCATGCGCGCTTCTGTGTGTGTGTGTGTGGCGAAGAAGACGCGCACCGCACCGGATAGATCTCCATGCAACGCAATGGACATCGGCATCAAACGACTGGTGCACGAGCAAGCGTCTTGTGCACATGAATCGGAGCGGGCACAAGAGCAACGGCACGAGCGCAGTCTCCTGTAACAACGGCGATGACCACCATCATCGACCTTGGCACGAACCGACATCGATCTCAATCAACGCATGTATGTGCTTGATGGCAGCTCTGTCAACGCCTTGCATTCGATACACGCTCAAGTTCATTGACCACATCGTATCACAGAGTCTGTGCTCCAACACGCACACTCGCTATGCATAGTACGGATCCACGA
The DNA here is from genome assembly GCA_023333795.1 of Globisporangium rhizosaccharum. Taxonomy (NCBI): domain Eukaryota; phylum Oomycota; class Peronosporomycetes; order Pythiales; family Pythiaceae; genus Globisporangium; species Globisporangium rhizosaccharum. Next base: position 28,596 of record JAASFN010000222.1, on the reverse strand, counting down.
CGACGCCACTCCACCCTACTACATGCCTACTCAACACCGCCATCGATCGCTGATCTCATGCCTTTGGCGCGCGCAGCTCCATGATCCGCGCGGCAGTCGTCGCGAGCTTGCTCATGACTGCGTACTGCGACTGCGTGACGTCGTGCGACTTGTTGTCGACGCAGCACACCGAGCCGTAGACGGTGTTGTCCGGACTGATGAGCGGGAAGCCGCAGTAGAAGCGCACGCCCGCTTGACTCACAGGCGGCATCTTGTTAAAGCGGATGTCTGCGGCCGGGTGCGGCAGCAGCAGCGGCTTGTCGCTCATGACCATGTGCGAGCAGATCGACTCGGCGCGCGGCACGACGAGGTTCTGGTACCCGGCGTCGTTCGACGCAATGATGTGGATCTTGTCGTCTGCGATGATCGTGACAAGTCCAGCGGCGCAGTCCATCTCTTGACTCGCGATCGAGCAGATGATCTCGAGCTCCGGGACGTCGGTCATGTCCGTGAGCTGCTGCTTCGCGACAAAGTCAATGCGCGTCTGCTCGGTCTCAGGAATCGGGTAGTGCGTCACAGCGTCGTCATTCGCATCGGCGTCGCTACTCGCACCAGGCTCGTCGTCGCGGTAGTCGATCGGGTACGTGCGTGCGTCTGGGTGCGCGACGGCGCAGTCTTCGAGTGCAAATGGCCGCACGTGGAGGTTGTTCTCGAGCGACGCGATGCACTCGTAGTCATCATGGGCACTGCTGCTGCTGCTACTCTCGATCGAGTGCGTGTGGCTCTGGGTCGTACCAGAGCGCGAGCGCGCTGAGGCACTCGCTTCGACTTCGTCTGCCAACAGACTCTTGGCGACTTGCACGAGCGCACGCTTGCGCGGCGCGTCGGTCGCGTTCTCAAACGACCGCCGGAGGTACTCGACGAGCGACTTGCCCGCTGGCGCAGTACCTTTCGGGTCCGGCTTGATCGCCGGCGGTGACGCAACGCCCATTGGCAGATCGTCGTAGTCCGCAGCGTTCACGCGGCGCGTGCACTTGGTGCACACCCGCACAGTCTCGTAGCTCGTCGCACTGCTGCCACTGCTACTGCTGCTACTGCTGCTACGGCGGCCTATACCGCGCTCAATCTCCTGTGTGCTCACGCACTTGGTGCACGCGCGGTAGCCACAGAGGTAGCACCGCTTCTTGGGCAAAAAGAGCGTGAGCGCCACGGTGCAGCACTTGCAGTGCGCGTTGTTTGGCGGCTGCGTGAACGCCTTGGGGTTTGCAAACACCTGTGCACCAAGACGCCGGCGCTGAACAACCGCTGGGAGACTGCACGTCGCAGTCGCCATCTTCATCAAACGCGCTTTCGTCGTACTCTTGCTCGCACGGTGCGCGATGCCACTGCTGTTGATGTCGAGGAACCGCGCATAGAACGCGAGCCAGACAAAGCCACCGCGCGGGTCTGCGACGACCGAGTACCCCACCGTCATCTCGTGCAGCTGGTTCTTGCTGCTCGACGCTGCCTCTGACGACGACGACGAGGCTGCGCTGCTACTGCTTGCCAGTGGTGGCAGCAGCACGTCTTCAGGACGGAGCGAGTGCATCGTGATCGCAAACTTGCTCCGGTCGCTTTCGGGCTGGAGGTAGTCGACGAAGCACCAGTGCTCGTCGCGCGCAAAGAGGTGGGCTTTTGCAAACGTCGCCGTCTTGACAGTCACATCGATGACCGCAGGTGCTGGAGCTGCAGTGTTACTACTGCTCGATGGCGGCGGTGCCAACGAGTCGAGTGTGCGCACGACCGAGCCAGAGAGGAAGCTCGAGCCGTGGAGCTCAGTCATCGCTGCGAGGTACCGCGCTTGGTTCGTTGTCCAGAGCACGTGCTGCATCTCGGCAACGGAGCACGCAACGCTGCCAGTCGCCATGATGTGGTGCACGTCACCCTCTTGGCGTGACGTGACGCTAAAGCCGCCACCACCGATGACTGCGCCAGTCTTCTTCTTGGTGCTCCACGTCGCACTGGCGTCGCGGAGCGCGTCCCAGTCGATGCTCGATGCAGCGAGCCGTGCGCTCTTGACGAGCTGGCGGTCTGAGAGACGCAGCGGACGCGGCACTGCGGTCGAGCGGTGCTGCTGAAGCATCATCGCGCTTGGTCCTGAGCTTGGCGGCTGTGTGTTGCTGTCCGTGTCCGTGCGCTGGCGCGATGAGTTGTTTGCGCTGCGCGGGTCCTTGCGCGTGTTCGACACTGGCTGGCGCGATCGGCCGCTGCCGCTGTCGTGTCCGAGTTGCGGCATCTTGCAAGCGAGCGAGGGAGGGAGGAGTGTGAAGGTGGTGGTGGTGCGCGCGCGACTTGTCGTTGCTGTGGCAAGTTGGGGAGTGAGTACGAGAGAGACTGCGAGGCGTCAGCGCACATGAGCGAGTGAGTGAGCAAGAGCGTCCGCTGAGCAACCAGAGCTCACAACCACTCGAGAGAAGGAAGCTTTGCGAGACTATCCGTGGAAACAAATACTGCGCCGCTCCACCTCTAGTCATTCGCTCACTCACATGCGTCATGTGAGACTGCTTTGACGCTGAACGCTCCATGATGCTCCCGCGTACGTACGTACGTACAGCGTCTCGCTCGATGCGAGCTCGATGCGAGCTCGATGAGCGCCATGCTTCATGTAAAGCTTCTGGCGAGTCCTGCGCCGCAAGTGTGCGCGAGGAGTGTTCAGAGGCGCGACGTGATCGAAAGAGTTGGGGAATGACACGATGGACGATGGAAAAGATGGAGGAAGGACCACATCCGCGCGCAATACACAGAGAGAGACACAGACAGACATGCCGGCATTGCGCCCAAAGGCTAGTCGCTCTTGGAGAACTTGGAGACACACACACATCTTCGATTCGCTAGTGCTGCCTCGGATGTTAAACGCATCGAAGACGTGAGCATGCTCTCGCTCTCGCTCTCGCTGCGCATGGAAGAGTAGAGGAGGAGGGGCGTCCGCGAACAACACCGAATGCAACCGAGGGATTCACGGCGATGCTGTGCCAAGGACTCGAGCTCCGTGCTGCTGCTCCGAGTTGCTCCGAGTCGCCAAGATGCGCTTGGAGCTGCTCACGTTGCCGCGAACTGTATGTGCAGCAGAAGCGTTTCACGCCGAGAGAGAGAGAGGTGTGGAGGACCAAACAAGAGGTAGCTGGAGGAAGCAGGACGACCCTCGTAGCGACATTGGGACGACAGACATGGACACTCACGCAGCGATGACTTGATGGATCCTTTTCTTCGACGTACTCATACACTGGTTGAGATGCAGTCACACTCAAACACACACAGAGTAAACTAGGTGGGACGCGAGCGAGCGGGAGACAGAGAGACCGCGATCACACTACGTCGCCTCAGCTTTTGCTCGCATCTCCATCACGCGCGCTGCGGTCGCAGCGAGCTTTGTCATGACAGCGTACTGTGACTGCGTCACGACGTGGTCTTCATTGTCGATGCAGCACACGGTGCCCACGACCGAGTTGTCGGACAGCACGAGTGGGAAGCCACAGTAGTAGTTCAGTGCACCTTGTTGCACGGCGCCAATGCGGTTGAACCGCACATCAGCGTCAACGAACGGCACGAGCAGCGGCTTGTCACTCATGATCGCATGCGCACAGATCGACTCGCTCCGCGGCACAACGACGTTCTGGAAGAGCTCGTTCGACGACGCGATCACGTGCACTTCGCCCTTTTCGACGATGGTCACGAGACCCGTGGTGCACTGGAGCTCCTTGCGCGCGATCGAGCAAATGATCTCGAGCTCGGGGATGTTCTTGATGTCCGAGAGCCGCCGCTCGCGCACGCTCGCTAAGCGCGTGTCTTCACAGTCTGGGACTGGGAACACCGTTGCATCGACGTCGCGCTCGTCCGTGTACGTCAGTGCGTAGTTGCGGCTCGTGGCGTTCCCAAGGACGCACTCGTCGAGCGCAAACTCCCGCACGCGCAAGTCAGTCGCAAGTGCATCAACGAGCGCCAAGTCGCTGCGACTGCTGGTTGTTGTCGCACTCCCAAACGGCGTCTGGTTCGGGTGGTCCTCGTCGCCACTAGTATCGTCATCGCCACAGCCAACAATCGCGATGTTGTTCGTATCATCGCCACTGGTATCGCTGCTGTCGTCCGGTTCGAGCAAGTTCTTGATGACTTGGAGCACAGCGCGCTTCTTCGCTTCGTCCGCGGCGTTCTCGAACGAGTCGCGGAGCAAGCCTGCGAGCACGACGTTCGGCGGCGGTGAGTCCGGTGCATTGCGTTGGATCGCACTCGGCGACGTCGCACCCATGGGGATGTTGTCGTAGTTGGCGCCGTTCACGCGCCGCGTGCACGTGAGACACACACGCACGACTGGACGCTGCGGCGCTGGGATCAAGTGCGTGTGTGCGCGCTCGACCTCCTGTTTGCTCGAGCACCGGTCGCAGACACAGTAGCCGCAGAGGTGGCACCGCTGCTTGCGTGCGAGGAGCGCAAGCGCTGCGGTGCAGCAGATGCAGTGCGTGTTCGGCGGCGTGAACGCGTCTTGGTCGGCAAAGACCTGGACACCGAGGCGACGGCGATGCACGATCATCGGCAAGTAGCACGCGGCTTTCGCCATTTTCATGAGCCGTGCCATCACAGCGCTCTTGCCGGCGTGCTGGCGCTTGGTGAACAAACCACCAGCACTGCTACTGCTCCCAATCGCTGGCTCGACGTACTGAGCAAAGAAGATGACCCAGACGAGTTTGCGTCGCGTGTCGGCGACGACCGAGTAGCCAGCCGAGACCTCTTGGAGCTGCTTGGAAGCGGATGCAGAGGCAGAAGTCTGTCCGTTGGTAGCGCCACGCGGCAAGAGGACGTCGTCGGGGTGAAGCGAGTGCATCGAGAGGATGAACTTCTGCTTGTCGCCCTGCGGCTGGAAGAAGTCGAGGAAGCACCAGTGCTCGTTGCGCGCAAACACATGCGCTTTCGCGAACGTCGCCGTCTTGATCGTGAGATCAAAGCAGCCACGGCCATCTCGGCTACTGCTAGGACTCGAGCCTTTGGTCGGACTATCACTGCTGCTGCGAGTGTTGGTAGTGTGGCTATCCTGGTTGTCGCCGCTGCCACTGGCGTCGTCACGCAAGAGCCGCGTGTTGATCTTGTGCACGACGGCGCCAGAGAGGAAGCTCGGACCGTGAAGCTCGCTCATCGCCGACGCGTACCGCGTGTTGCTCGTCGTGCAGAGGATGTGCTGGAGCTCGGCGATCGAGCACGCAACGCTGCCGCTCGCCATGATCTGGTGCGCGCGGCCGCATCGGCGCGTGTACACGCCAAAGTCGCCGAGGTTCTTCTTCTTGTCCCAGACCGAGCTGCGTGCGCGCAAGGTGTCCCACTCGATCGTCGCTGCAGCAGCGCGAGCGCGCTCTGCGAGCTGCTGGTCCGAGAGCTGGAGCGCCGGACGCAGTAGCTCATGACTCGATGCAGTCTCTGCCGTGTTGGCGCGCGTGCGTCGCGCTGTGTTGCTGTCTGTGCTGTGCTTTCGATGGTTGTTGTTGTTGTTAGCAGTGCTTTGCTTCGTGCTCGTGCGGCGACGGCGTTCTTCAAGCAGCGGCTGAGGCGACTGCGCTTGGAGCACAGCAGAGACCATTGTGCCTGTGCTGTCTTTCGCGTCGAGCGACCACGATGAGCGGTCGTCAAACATACGAGCCGACTGCACGCGCATATATGGTGAGTGAGAACTGTTGTGTGGAACGAGGTCGTAGTCGTGGCGATGAAGACTTGTCGTTACGGCTGCTTCGCTCACGACGCGGCGGATTTGGAAATGAAGCGTAGAAAGCGAGGCGACGCGATGAAGCGTCACGACGCTGGTCACTTTTCCACACAATCTTGCGAGCGAGTTCGAGACGCAGATTCAAGAGAGCATGGTGGTGCTGCAGCTACATGCATAGTGGTCTGTATCATGCATGGCAAGCAGCACCACCGCCATGAGCAGCACGCAGCACTCGAGGAAGTGCGAGCACCTGCGTTCGTTCTCTGACGCTTGGACACCCGAATAGTAGTTGCGTGAAACGGTGCAGCAATAAGCTAGGATGAGCAACACAAGCAAGTGAGCAACATAAGTGAGCACAGTGAAGGACCACATCGACATAGTGAGTCCTGCGCTGTTGCTCACACAATAGCGACGACGAAGCTGACGGAGCAGCTCCACTTGGGACTTACTCAAACACCTTCGACATGGTCGATGTTGAAGCTAAGTAGCAGGCAAAAACAATTTTTTTGAGCGCGACGCTTCATGCTCTATCTTTTTATCCGATACATCGAGCCGCTGCTGATTCGCTAAAAAGATACACTTGCTGCTGATTGGCTCGCGAAAACGCGTCCGAGCCAAGCGGTTCACAAACCCACAAAAAAGGTCAACGCCAGGCAGTCGCTGTTTTTGGCGTTTTTGTGGATAATTCATTTTCGGCAAAACTACACTTGATTAAAGTATGGACGCTGCCGTGTTCGCTGGTGTCTTTCGAGATCGACGGATCACTTGCTGTTTGTACCACCGACAGCACGACAGCACGACAGCACGACAGATGGACTTGCTGTATTGAAGCAATGCGTAGTACTGCAATCGTTTATTTAAAGCCTCGAATTGATTTTAGAGAATTTGATGCATACAGTTTGCAAGTCAATCAGTGATGATACGTTGAACCAGATTGGTGGATCGTTGTCTTTGCTCACGGAGAAGTTGGCTGTCGTCTATTTGCGTGGCACTCTCGACAAAGCGCACGTTCAGCAGCATGACGAAGGCTTGGTGGTTCAGCTGGAGCTGCTCGTTGAGCTGTCGTTGGTTGCACATCTGCTGGTGCAGTGTCTCTTCGTGCTGAACCTTGCACAGTGCGGTGAGCTGTTGCACTGACGCTGTCGCCTGCGCGAGGCGCACCACCACTTCTTCGTGCTTTGCCGCTGCACTCCGATAGTGATGCTTTGGATGGCTTGGCGTCATGGTCTGCAGCGCATACACAGCCGCAGCGAATGCTGCGTTCCATCTGTGCTCGGCACAATCGAACACGGGTCCAGCGCGGAAGAACAGCTGGCTCTCCACGTTCACGCGAGTGCCGCGCTGTCAAGTTGGCTGATCCAGTCACGACGTATTTGTCATCCGCAAGGATCTCCTGCACACAGAATGTCCATGTCTGACTTATGGCTACACATATGGTTACAGTGAAACATGGCTACACACCTTGACATGAAGCGTGGACTTCACGTGGACAAGCACGACTTAGCTCGGGAATTCGTCACGAATCGCTTGCGCAACAGAGCGTCTGTCCTTCGCCGTTCGACCGTCGAGAGGCATGTCGACTCGCAGGTTCCTGTTCGCTTGTATCATTTGCTTGATGTGTTCCATCTTTGGGTGCGTAAAGCAGTAGATTGCGATGCGCAGGTGTCGCTCCGCGAGACTGAAGATCTTGAGCAGCAGCTCGAGCGCCTCATTACCAGTTAGGTCGCCACCGAGCCGGTCGATTGCGCACACGAACGACTCGAGATTCGTGCTGCCTTGAGGTAGAAACTCGACGTCCCCTACACCCTCGGCGTCCTCAGACGGGGTCGTTGCATGTTCCAGAGCGGCAGGCGGTAGTTGGACGGACGCTGGCTGGCTTGGGGCGAGCTTTGAACGGCTGGTGGTGGGTCCTGTGGCGTGGCTTGTGGAGCAGCGTCAGAAGCAGCGTCAGGAGTAGCGCGTGCGCGCTCTTGACGTTTATACTCTCCGATTTTCTCGCTTACGTGCTTGCGTCTGCACTTGAGTTTCTCGGCGCACGCTCTTGCGTGTGCTCGTGTTTCTGCACGGTTTTGGACACGACATGATCAGCGACAAGCTGCCAGGGACCGCACGGATAGAGCTCGTGCTCCTCGCGTGTCCACGCATTGGGCCGTCTGCAGTGATGCTTTTCCATCGCTACGCGGAAGACTTTGTCGTTCTTCATCAGGTCCGCACGCAGGTAGAATGTAACCGGACGTGTCCGAGTTACGCAACACAGTCGTGAGGAAGCGTGTGTGAACGCCTTCCGCAAGGATTCCAGTCGTAACGACGGAAGCAAAACAAGACACTTGGTTTGAGTGCTCCAAATTGTAACTGTTCATTTGAGTCGGAAGTGCGGCTCCACCCTTTGGTGTGAGCCTTTAGATCTAAGTATGCAATACTAAGTCTAAGTCAACTAAAATGTGGTTGGCTCTGAGAGTCCAAGTTCACTGATTGGCTAATATTCTAAGATATCTACCAATTAGAGCCGCCAATGAAGGCCGGTCTTAAAAGAAGTGCGTGAATAGTAATTCCGCAAGGCTGGGTTATTATCGGATAACTCCAGCTGTGTACCCCGTTACACTCTTGCTATCTCCACGAATAACGCAAATCAAAGAACAACAACAACGCCGTTTCAATAATTCAATAAAGGCGGCAACCGTCAACTTGACATAAGTGTAGACGCAGTGTTTACTTCGAATTTGTGAATCACTGAGTAAGATACAAATACTGCCGATGCGCTTACTTTGCGCCATGTGGGTCGCTAAGTACGAGTGGGTGGATGGGTTGATTGACGAATTTAAATGACTATGTTTCTCGAAGAAGAAGCACTGAAGGCTGGCTGTTGCGTCGATCTGTAAGCGTTTGTGAAGGACTGGTCTTGCAGTAGCGATCATTCATGGTGTGGTTTGGACTTGTGTCCCGAGTACGCTAGTGCTTTGAGTCTGTGTGCATTTTGTATTTTGTTGCTTTTATATAAAAATTAACAAAGTGGAGTGTGCAAAAAAGACATCAACTTGCTGTTTGTATGAATGTACCATTCCTGATTTGCCGTCGCTCTAATAATGCGATTGTTAGACCATTTACCTGCAGTGCCAGCTACAAGGTATCGAATAGAGCAGGCGCCAAACAACTGGCGTTTTGTATCCACACGTCAAATACAGAACCTGCGTCTTTCCGCTTGCACTTTCGCTTCTCCCTCGCACACACCGCAGTCACCGCAGTCCAAGTCATAGTCCAAGTCATATTCCAAGTCATATTCCAAGTCATTGTCAAAGTCAAAGTCAAAGCAGAAGAGCTCTTGCTGCCGCACCAGCACCCGCGCAACGCAATCACCAGCAGCATCGCCACTCGCACTTTGCCTCGCTCAAGCGCGCGCGCTGGCAAGATCCTTCTCCTCTCACACATTCGCATTTGCTCACGTGCGACCGCATCGACAAAGGTAGTAGCAGCAGCTAAGGACACAGCAGCAGCAGCAGCAACGTGAGCCAAGACCTCGCACGATCCGCAGCGGCAGCAGCATGGAGTCGCAGCAGTTCATGCAGCAGCAGCACCACGCTCCGCCACCACCGCAACAACAAAGCGAGCTCACGGATCCAGACGAGATGCAGCACATGTGGCAGTTCCTCGACTCGACGCTCACGACTGGCACGACGCCGAACGGACTGCCTCCGCAGCCCGTGGGCGGCGGTCCCGACAGCAACAGCAGTAACAATGTCGTTGCCATGATGCAGCACGCGCAGTACGCACCACCATCGCACGGCAGTGGAATCAGCAGCGCTGGGTCCGTCCACCCCGACGCAAACGTCTCGACAATGCTCCATGCGACTGGAGTGCCGCCGCATCTGCAGACGCGCCAGATCAGCGACGACATGCGTGACGCGGCGCTCAATGACGACGACAACGGCATGTACAACGAGCTCGGGGACGTCTTTTCGATGTTCTTCAACATCGACTCGGACGAATCGCAGCAGTCGCAGCAGCAGCTCAGCGGCAACGCGATCGCAGCGCTCGCCCATGCGCATGCGCAACAGATGAACAACGGCGGGAGCTTTGTCGGCGCGCCGCGGTACGCGCCGAACAGCAGCGGCAGTGGCAACAACGTCTTGGACGCAGACACGAACCAGAAAGTGCAGCTCGCGCGCTCGTTGTCGTCGAGCAGCGGCATCGATAGCATCTCGCCTGGCGCTGGGTACCCGTCGATGTCGCCAGCGACGATGAACTGGCTCCAGTCGCTCGGCAAGTCAGCGAGCTCCGACAGTCTCATGGGCTTGATCTCGCCTGCGACACTCTACGGCACACCTGGTGCGTTTCCTGGCAGCGCAGGCGCGTTCCCTGGCAGTGCAGGCGCGTTCCCTGGCAGCGCTGGTGCAAACTCACTCGCTGATGGCTCGGACTTGCTGGAACGGTACGTCTTTGCCTGCGGTGGTGAAGTCTATCGGCGACGTGCTCACGCACTTGTGTGGCTGGCTGTTCGTACGATGCCAATAGGACGCCGTCGTGCGAGATGATCGACTGGAAAGCGTACAATGAAGCAGGCGAGAAGGCGCAGAAGGACACGCCCAAGTGGCGCGTGATCCCGCAGCACGGACCGCACGCGGACGCTGCAACTGGCTCGAGCGTCTCGGGCTTCACGAACACAGGACTGTCCTCGAAGCCGCCGACAGGATCTGCACCAGGCGCTGGACAGCAGAGCGCGGGCGAACCGAGTGCGATAGCGAGCGAAGGCGGCTTGCGCGACCACTTCACGCGGCAGTTTCAGACGATCAAGAGCACAGTCGTGTCGCTCGTTGGTGCACTTGCAGCAGACGGACACCCACCGAGTGGACAGTACCAGTCGACTGCACCGCCGCCACCGACGCTGTTCCCAACTGCGAGCGCACCTGCTGCGTCGCACCAGCCTGTGCTGTCGCAGAGCGCGCAGGAGCAGCTCGAGCTCGCAGCGAAGCGCATGGCGGAAGACAAGAACAAGCGCAAGGCGATTATCTCGCCCGAGTACGTGCAGTACGGCGCCTCAACGTCGTCGTCCAGTGCGTCGCTGCCGCTCGCATCGACTGGGATGCTGTTCGCGGGTGAGAGTGCGCACGCAGTCAAGCCCGAGGCAGCGCAAGTGGTGTCGCAAGTGCCAGACCCGACTGGCCGGCGTCCGTCGAAGAAGACGCTGCACCACACCGCACACGCACCAGCGCACCACGACACGACTAGCGGCGACCTTGCGCACTCCCACAGCGCCTCATCGCCGTCGATCGACGACAAGGACGACCCGAATGCGTCAGCGATCCGGTGCAAGTGCACAGGCAAGTGCCGCAATGCGCGGTGTGCGTGTGTGAAAGCTGGCTTCGTCTGCGGCGTGCACTGCAAGTGCGTGAGCTGCGCGAACCCGTTCGTGCCGATGGCGAGCGAGGGTATCGACATCCAGAAGATGGTGCACGACGTGTGCCTCATGCAGTTCCTCTCGAAGGTCAAGGACATGCACGAGCTCCTGGACTCGACTGTGTCGTACGAGTGCTGCGGCGGTGAAGTCCAAGTGAAGCACACGGTCGAGAACGGCTTCTCGTGTCCGACGTGCGCGACGCACTACACGTACTCGTGGTGCAGCAATCGCCTCTGTAACGACCAGAAGAAGCCGCGGAAGCACTGCGCCAAGTGCCGGCGCTGCGGTGACCACCGCAACGAGCACTGTGACGAGTGCAACCACTGCTACTTTGCCGGCGTCGCGAACAGCTTTAGCTGCAGCTGCAAGGGCGGCAAGGCTGGCGCGAACGGCATGAAAGCGCGCGCTGTTGTGCCGAACATCAACCGCGACACGGACGGACTGCGGACAAAGACTGACAGTGTCTTGGGCGGCGCGTCGAGTGACAGCAGTGCGCGTCCGTGGGACGAGAACAGCGCGCCGCTGAACCAGACAACGCAGCCAGCAGCACAAGGCACTGCTGGCGCGAGCACGTCGACGGCAGCGGCGATGTCCAGCGCGACGATCGCAGATGGTCTCTCGAACGCCGAGGCTGAGAAGGACGACTCGTGCCCAGTGCAGTGAGCGGACTTCTATTTAACAGCAGCAGCAGCAAGAGCGACTGCCTACGAGTGGAGTAGGCAGCAGAGCGAAGCGCTGTCGCCTCAGAGCATCAAGAGCAATGAGAGAACGAACAGCGCCACTGCGAGCGGTCCGATGCAGGCGCCATGAGTAAAGAGCGACGACGGTGCTGCGTTCTCGAGACTCGGCGTGCAGACCACGAGCGGTTTGTTCGTGTCTGGGTCGACTGCGATGTCTTTGAACGGCGAGCCTGGGAACGGCGCGCGGTAGTAGACGAGCGTCTTGTTCTAGTACGTACGAGTGAGTGTGTGGCAAGTGTGTGAGTATGTGGCAAACCAGCGAGAGAAAGAGTGAGAGGGAGCAACCGAGTGAGTGAGCGTACTGACAAGAGGAAATCGATACGCAAGCGCTTGAACAACTACTGTTGACGTACGATCCACGTGACGCTCGTCTCGGGTTCGCGTCCGTTCACGAACTGCGGGTCGCCGCAGCGCCAGAGGTCTGCCGAGAGCTGGCAGGCTTTCATGTAGTTCTCGCAGACGCTGCGACAGAGCAGGAGACTACGTCCTTCGGCATCGCAGCGCGGGAAGTTGAGCCAGCAGAAGTAGTTCCGGAACGCGTTCTCGCAGTCCGGGTTCTCTACGAAGCGCGGCACGATCTCGCGCGGTCCGCCCCACTCGTCCGTGTTCCGATCCAAGAACGTCTTGTTCGTCTCGTACATCTTGCGCTGCGTCGCAATCTTCGTGAACATCTGCTCGATGAACTTGTCTTTCGTGAGCGCCGAGTGGTTGTACCAGAGACTCTGGTACCGCGGGAGGCACGCAGTGTACGGCACCACGGCTTTGCAGAACGGGATGAGCAAGTCAAAGTCCGTCGGCTCGGTGCACGTTCCAGTGTCTGCGCCAGCGATCAGGCACGCGTGTGTCGTGTCGAGCAGGACCAGCAGGAGGGTCGCTAGGAGTGACAGCAGTGACAGATTGAGGTCCATCCTAGTACGGCAGCGCAGATGTGGATTCGCGCCACAGGTAGCGAAGGCGCATCTGCACAGTATGAGGCTCATTGCGCGACGTGAGAGTGGCGTCCAAGCCCAATCCGCAACTCAAATCGACTGCCTGACTGATCCGCTGGACGACTGGTCAGTCGAACAGACGCAGCTCAAGGTCGTCAAGACTCGGCTGCGAGTGACAGATACAAGTCGCTTGATAGGACAAGTTTCAAGCTGCGTCTATGGTGGTCTTCACTATGCATCGCTTGCCTCACGCACTCACGCGCATGACTCGTGGCGTCGAGTGCGCCATTGACGCAGAGGCGCACGCACGGCGTCTCCAGATCAGCAGGACAAACGGACACAGGACGACAGTGCACACAGACACACATACACAAGCAACCGAATGACTAAGGCAAGAACGAAAGACCGTGTATGTGTGGATGTCATCGCGAGAGCTTCACTTGGATCGTGCAGCTCCCGAGACGCGGGACGCGCACTTTGAGCCCAAAAAGCAGCAACACACGCTCTCGCGTGTCATCGGCGTGGTCATCGCCATCGTCTTGTTCGGTATGCGCGTGCATCGCGACGACTGGAACTGCTGCAGGACACTCTGCGTGCTCTTGACGCACGTGCCGTTCGGGAGCTACTAGTACTTCAGTGTGGTGAACTCCATGCAGAGTCTCGGACGCGTGCATTCGTGGAGCGACGTAGTGCAGCAGCGGTGGCGGCAGTCGAGCGATCAGCTTCGTGCTCTCGTCTGCAGGAGGCGCACTCGGGAGGCGCGTGTAGTGGCGCTGCGGCAGACTGCGTCGTGTGTTCATTGCGTGAGTTGTTGCAGTGCGTTCGCTTGCTCGCGTGTGTGAAGCAAAGAGGGTGAAGCGTGCGCGCGCGCGAGAGAGAGAGGAGGAAGCCACCGGTGCGCCGCAAAAGACGATCTGAGCCCCGCAGACACCATGCGCTTCGCCAACTCTGTAGCGAGTGCGGCCGCAACATCGCGCTCGCGCATTACACTCAGTCAGTCCCTGCCGTTGAGGTCGCTGCGCGCTCGCAGATAGCGATCGCTTGGCTTGGTCTCGCCGGCTGGCAAAAACGCCTTGGAAGCAGCGAGCAACGGAGCGCTCTCGAGCGCGCACCATACAAACGGCAGCAGTAGGAGCGCACAACGGACGCCTCGCGATCAACTGCAACCACCCGTCTGGCTGTTGTTTCCATCGCCGTCGCTACCGTCGGCGCGCTCCATCGTCGTCGCACCCACCACGACCTGCTGCTCGTCTTCTTCGCCTGGCGCGCAACCGCTTGCGCACGAGGCGTTCAATCTCGAAATGAGGATGTGAAGCGCCGCGGAACTGTGAAAATGACAGGAGATGGGCGAGCGCGCTACTCTGAGTCTGTGTCGGAGTCTGGCTCGGCACTGCTTTGATCAGAGTGGCGCGGCTGAGTCTGTCTCGCCTCAGTCGCCTCAGTCTGAGCCAAATACAGACTCTCCCATAGTTGATGCAAATCGAGCAGCAAAATAGTTGGCTCCTCTTCAATCTCTGAGCCAAACTTGTAGGCATTCTCATATTTTATGTGATAAGACTGGAAACATAAAGTATTGATAAAGTATGGAAGCCGCTGAGGTTGGCTCAGACACTGAGACGCAACAGACTCAGCCGAGCCACACTGATCAAAGTAAGATCCCGACACGCACTGACACAGACTCAGAGTAGCGCGCTCGCCCATCTCCTGTCATTTTCACAGTTCCGCGGCGCTTCACATCCTCATTTCGAGATTGAACGCCTCGTGCACACACGTGCAAGCGGTTGCGCGACGCCAAGGCGCGGCGGCGATTGCACAGCAGAGAGCGCGGGGAGAAGAATGGAGCGCACGCGCACGCCTGCAGACGGTAGCAACAGCCAGACGGGTGGTTGCAGTTGATCGCGCGGCGTCCGTTGTGCGCTCCTACTGCTGCCGTTTGTATGGTGCGCGCTCGAGAGCGCTCCACGTGGCTGGCAAGCCGTGTGGTTTGTGGATGTCGAGCCACGGTGGCAATCGATCAACACCTTTGGGAACTGTTTACAAGCGAGCAAGTGGGCGAGCGAGCGAGTGCAAGGCGCGTATGTTTGTCTAGCATCTTGAGGCGAGTCACAAGCGCTGATCAGTCAAGCATACAAAGGCACTTGCAAGCAAGAGCGAGCGTCTTCACATTGAGCGCTCTTGGCGAACTTATTGCGACGCGACGCAAGATGCCGCCACTTGCCGCTCGAAGCTCGCATTATCCAATCTGCGAGCTCTTTCTCAAGCGCCAAGTCAAGCCAAGCCAGCCGCACGCCACCGTCTTCCACTCGCTGCTGCTGCCACCCTGCCGCTGCTGCTATCAAGACCACACGCCTCTCTCAAACTCTCGCCACGAACGACAACCGATTGACTACCATGCAGCACCAAGACGCACCGCAGTCCGTGCCAATCGCATCGCCTCTCGCTTCCTCTGCTGTGTTCACCGAGCAAGCTGCACCAGCCGAGCTGCCTACGACCGCAGAGTCTGCTACGATCGAGCTCCTGGACGCTGATGACGCCATGGACGTGAGCGTCGCTGAAGCCTCGGACGGCGTTCGCGATGTCGGCATCGTTGACGACATTGTCGAGGACGCCATGAAGGACGACGACGCTGATGATAGCGACTACGACTTTGATCAGGACCTCGAGACCTTTGACGAAGAGGACGACAACGACGACCTCAGCGCCGACGAGCGCGTTCACTACTTTGCGTCGCTCCAGCAGGAGATCGACGAGTACTGCGAAGAGGAACTCGTGGCGAACATGGTCGCAGCGCGCAGCCAACTCACGGGCGACGACGCGGCGTGGGTCGACGCGTTCCTCGAGGCGCAGGCAAAGTGGAAGGAGCAGAACGGCAAGAGCGTAGACGACTACAGCAACATTGTGAAGCTCGGCAAGTTGATTCCAAAGACTATTCCGCCTGCGCGACCGTTTCGTGCAGTGCGCAAGTGATTAGCAGGAGAGCGAGGGCACCACCAACTAGGACGGTACCAGAACGACCGACGACTTCGTCTCCTGCTCACTTCTCTCAATCCATTGCATCACATCTCTTGTTTACAAAGTCACGAGCATTGCGTTCGGCTCCTCTTTGCTTACCTCAGACGCTTGACGAGCACTACAGCGCTATTGAACGACATCACCACCACCTCTTTATGCACAGAGACACACAGACTCGCTCGCTCTCACTCTCGAGCTCCTACGCACACGCCACACATCTCACACTCTGCTACACTCACTCGCTCGTTCATCACACTCGCTCGTCATTCTCCGCCGTGTGGCGTCTCCACCAGAGCTTCACCACGGGAGCACGAGCAACGGCGTGCACAGCGCCATACACGCCGACAACGCCGCCTTGCACGTCGCGACCGCAGCAGGAACGGCTGCACCGGCTGTCACGGTGCCAAAGATGTACCCGGCACCCGCGTAGCACGTCACTGCGCCCGCGTTACAGGCGGTCTGGCACAGTCCGTACGATACTGGACCGCTGTCCACTGCGGCAAAGCTCGCTGCCAGCAGCACTAGCACGATCGCCAAGACGCTTGTTCGCATCGCTGTTCTCGTTCGTTTGTTCGCTTTGCTTCGCCTCACGTCAAGCAACGAGACTCTCTTCACACACTTGCGCCTGCTCGTGCGTTCACGCTACTGCAGCACCAGAGAGATCACCATCGAGTCAGCTAGGTATCCATCGCCATCGCAGCAGAGGCTGGCGTGTACTCAGTCAGTCCCAACACATGCACTACCGAGGAGTTCAGACACTCACGTAATGTGCTCAAGACGCGTCTGCTTTCGCACTGACGTCGAGAGCACTCGCGCTGGTTCACACTCAGTCAGCCAGTCGACGAACCATTCAAGCGTGCACAGCAGAGCTCCTCTGACGCGCTAACTGACGCATCTGTCCACACGTCCTACTGCATCACACCATTTCGACAAGTCCAAGTCAATGCTAACTGCCACACTCTGTCAGCGCTTCATTGCTGCTTCGCTTACTGCTAGCCATCGACACGACCTCCACTCGCACCCCCAGGCACGAACGCTCGCAGCGCTGCGTACAGCTGGATCGTGAGCGAGAGCACAACGAACGCGAGCGCCGTCAAGAGCGCCAAGACGTACTCCGCACACTCTTCCTGGAGCTCGAGCGGCAGTCGCGGCGCCACATGCGTGTACCAGGCACGCCAGAACGCTCGCAAGCAGCGCGAGTACGGTTGCCGCACGCGCTGCTTACCGCCTCGTCGAGCCTTTGTCTTCGTCTTGCTCGTCGTCTTCTTGTTGCTCGTTGTCTTGTGCTTGTGCTTCGTCTGTGCTGCGCGTGCGAGTGCGCGCGGCTTGAGCTTCACGTCTAAGTCAAACGCGTCGATGCTAAACGCGTGCCGGTCTTTCCACTGCTGCTGCAGCTCAATGTATCGGTCTACCCACGCTGCGTCGTCGCCTTCAAGGCGCTCGCGCACTGCGAGCATGCGCTCGAGGTACACGTCCTGGCTGTCGTCTGCGCACTCGTCGAGCTCAGCTTGCAACGCACGGCGGTGCTCGTCGCTATCTTCTTCTTCGTCCTGTTCACTCGATGCGAGCTCGTCGCCATCGTCGTCGTCCCAATTGTAGTCGCTGTCGCTCGTCGAGTCCCACGCAGCGTCCTGCTCGTCTTTCACGTCTTCTTGCTTCATCGCAGAAGCGACTGAGCAATGTGCGTCGCTCGCCTTGACTGACGCAGTGACGTTTGCTGCTTCGCGCACCTCTTCGTCATCGCTCTCATGCTCATTGTCATCGCTGCTGTTGTTATCTTCTGTCGGCACGTGCTTGTGTCGGTTCTTGATCACGCGCTTGAGTGCTCGCCGCGGCGCTGGGTGCACGGATGCGAGGCGCAGCATCGTACGACTGCGTCTGAATGTATCGAAGTGCGTGCGCTTGTTCAGAGTGTGAAGGAGAGTGCGACTCTTGGCAAAGATCGATCGAGTTCCATCATCGCTTGCTTCTTCAGATCTTCAGGTCATGGGCATCAGTCGCTGGACGGACTGAGAGGAACAGAGGCTTTGGATGACAGTGATGCAAGACGACTGACGGACGGATGGTTCACAAGACATGGGACTAGCGACTGATGGACTAGACGTGCAAGAGGCGATTCGATGGCGACAGTGGCGGCTGCGAGCGCTTGTAGCACTGCTGCTGCTGTGTTTGTTGTGGAGAGGACGACGACGACCGATCATTCGTGTCTGCTGCTGCAATCTCGTGCTCGTCGTCGCTTGCGCCAATGCCAATGGACGTCGCAGACGAGTCTGTTGGCGACGACGCCTGTGTAGACAGCAGCACAGAGGCTTCCAGTGCGTCGTCGCGATGTCGGCGGTGACCTGTGTCTCCTGGATGCTGTTGTCGACGCTTGTGCTCGTGTGCTTCGCTCTGGACGATGCGGTACACGCGGTAGAGCACGATCGCGAGGATGATCGAGCCGAGCGAGCCGGCGTAGACGATCGTTGGGAGCATGAAGCTGCTCCCGCCAGCGACGCGGTGGCCATTGCGCAAGCCGCCAGTAGGTGAACCGGGTCCAGACTGCGCTGCTGCGTACGCGGCTGCTGCTTGCACGGCTTGCTTCTCGAGCTCTCGCTCGAGCACGTGGATCGTCTCGAGGCGGCTCTCAGCAATGCGCGTGATGTTCTCGAGCTGCTCAGACGTTCATAGAGCGATAGCCATATGTGTGAGAAGACTGAGGCATTCGTTTGTGTAGCTAGAGTTAGTAGGACAGCGCCGTCCAGACAGACAGACCTGTATCTGCAGCGCATCGAGGTCGCGCTGGAGCGCACTGCGCTGCTGGATGAGCGACTCGATCTGGGGACTCATCATCTGGTGGAGCGTGAACGAGCCGACGCCGCCCATGACCATCATGCCCACGCACACGAAGAAGCCCTTGACGATCCACGTCACGCCGCTCGAGACTGAGCAGAGCGCACAGAGCAGCAGCACGCGGCGCATACACTCGTGCGGCAGGCGGCGCAGCAGCGCTCTGCAGCTTCTGCGACTGCGATCGCGGCTGCCGCTGCTGCTCGCACTTGTAGCAGGCACTGCGCTGCTTGTAGTTGGCAAGAGAAACGCTTCGTGGCCATCAATCGTGGCAGGACTTGCACTCGCAGACAACGACGACGACGAGGAGGAGCTCAGCATGACGACGAGTATGAATGACCGGCGGCGCTTTAGCTGTGGGATTACGCGAGACTGTGGGATATTTGAGCTTGAGAGAGCTGCGACGTGTGCACACTTGGAAACTGTAGCGAATGCATGAAAATGGATCGAAAATATACGAAGTGACAGCGCATCGTCCTAGTTCGTCCTAGTGTCCATCGTCGTCTCAGTGGCGACGGCTGCTGCTGCGCGGTCGCGGACTTGGACTGCGACTCGAGCTCGAGCTGCGGCTGCGGCGACGCGACGCTCGACCACGCGAGCGCGAACGGGAACGCGACGGAGAGCGCGACGACGACGACGAGCGCGAACTGCTGCGCGAGCGGGAACGCGAAGTCACACGACGGCGCTGGCGAGCGCTTCGACTGTGCGACGACGCACTGGAGCTGCGGCGACGGCGCTTGCTTGGCTCAGGCGAGCGGCCGCGCGTCTCAGTCTTCTCAGTCTTCGCATCAGCAGCAGCAGGCTTCGCATCAGGAGCATCGTCGCTTTTCTGCGGACTCAGCGTCTTCTTCGCGACCACTGGCGCGCTCTTCACAGCTGCAGGAGGAGCCACTGGCGCCGCTGGAGGCAGCGTCGTGGGCTTCGAGAGGTCGAGGACCTTCGCCACTGGCTTCTTCGTCGCGCTCGATGGATGCGCTGGCGACGGTGACGCGCGACGCTGACGGCGAGGCGGCGTGCGACTGCGACTGCGACTCGACGCTGAGCGAGACAGGCTCCGGCGGCGACGATCTGCCGTCTTGCGGCTGCGCGAGCGACTCGGACTGCGACTCGAGCCCGAGGATGAAGACGACGACGAACTGCTGCGACGACGCGACTTGCGCTTGTCGGATCCACGCGACATCGAGCGCTTCGACCGCACGTCGCTCGTGCGCGTCTTGCTACGGGAGCGCGAGTCGCTCTTGCGCCGGCCATTGCTGCGTGAGCGGCTCGCACGGCGGCCACGGCGCTCTGGTGAGCGCGAAGAGCGACGTGCTGGACGCGCACTCGAGCGGTCGCGGCGCTCTGCTTCACGCTCATCGCGCTCTTTCATGCGCTGCTGACGCGCTGCTTCGCGCGCTTTCCACTCGGCTTCGCGCTTCGCGAGGCGCTCGAGCCGCCGCTTCTCCTGCATCTCGGGGTCAAAGCTCTCGCCTGGGACGTGGTCGCTCGCGATCCCAAACGCGCTCTTCATGCGCTCATTCTCCTCCTCTTTGCGCCGCTCGCGCGCGTGACTACTCGTGTTCGTGCTACTGTCGCCATCGCGACGACCACGTGCACCGCCACTGCTGCTGTTGCTGTCGTTCGCAGCATTGAGCTGTGCGAGCAAGCGCTCTCGCTCGCGCGCGACTTTGCTCTGGATCTCGTCTTCTTCGCACCCGCGGTCCTCCATCGCGATCGTCATCTCCATAAGCTTCACCTCGATCTTCCGCTTCTGTTCGTGCAGCAAGATCTCTGGGTTCGCTTGCTGCCGCGCTTTCCCACCGCCGTCGTGGAACCGATCGCTCCCGCTGCTGCCGCGCTGGTTGCGCGCGAGCGTCTGCCGCGTGCGCGACGCGTTCACGTAGCTCAAGTTGCGCTGCACATAGCCGTTCGTGCCCGAGCCGCGCACCGTGCGCAGTCCAATGCCGTTGTACATTGCGCTTGAGCTCCAAGCTTGCTACTGCTGATCGTCGCGTCCTGTCGGTTCGTTCGTTCGTTGGCGCGATGCAAAGGGGGATTCCTGCGACTCAAATAATTTTTAACTAATGTTTAGTTAGAGCTACAATTTCTGAGTGTTGAACGACAGCGTTGACAAGCAAGCTCGACGCTCGAAGCTCGGATCGCCGATATGCTGACGGTGCAGATCGGACAGTGCGGCAACCAGCTCGGCGCTGCGCTCTTTCAGCGACTCGCGGATGAGACGCCATCGCAAGCGCAAATGCATCACAGTGCGTTCTTCCGTGAGCCGACGAATCATCCGAGCGATCGCTCGGTCGTTGCATCACACGCGAGCGCCACGGCTCGTGCTGTGCTCATTGACATGGAGCCGAAAGTGATCCAGCAGTGTCTCCAGGACTCTGCTACATCACCAGCACGTCGCTCGTCTCCCACACGCGCGCGCCGACTCGTGTGGCAGTACGAACGCAGCAACACATTCACAAAGCAGAGCGGCTCGGGCAACAACTGGGCGTACGGCTACATGGTCCACGGCGCGCAGAACGAGACGGCGCTGCTTGATCTCATACAAACCGTACGTGGCTCGTGATGTACTATGTCAATAGCATTACTGACATACGCACACAACTGACAGCCTCTACCACCCACAATGGACAGGAGCTCGAGCGCTGCGACCTGCACAAAGGCTTCCTCACGCTCCAGAGCGTCGCAGGCGGCACTGGCTCAGGCTTGGGCTCGTTCCTAACCGAGCAGCTCGCAGACCACTACCCGGCGTCCTATCTGCTCAACGCTGCCGTGTGGCCGTACGCATCTGGTGAAGTGATCGTGCAGAACTACAACGCGGTGCTGACGATGGCGAGTCTCTCGCGCGTCTCCAACGGCCTCGTCGTGCTCCAGAACGACATCGCGAGCGCCATGTGCGAGAAGCTGCTGCGCATCCCGCGCCCGTCGTTCGACGCACTGAACAGCGTCTTGGCGACGCATCTCGCGTCGGCGTTCCTCCCAGTCGAGGCGCGTGACCGACCGAGCGGACTCCACGAGCCGATCACAGAGATCTGCCAGGAGCTCTGCAGTCATCCGGTGCGACCATTATGTATAGACTTTTGTATACAAACGAAAATCGACTCGCTCACACATCAATGACGGGGCTGGAACGCACAGGGCTACAAGCTCCTGGACATCAAGACGATCCCGCAGATGCCGCAGCGGTCGAAGCAGTTCAGCACACACACGTGGACTGGCATCCTCAAGCACTTGCACCAGGTACGTCCGTTTGCCCTCATCACAGACAGAGCGTCTAGACAACTCGGGGCTTATCTCCGACGTCTGTCGACATGCATCGTGAACTAGATGCAAGTGGCGAACGCAGCGCTCGAAGAAGGGATCGACTGGGACGTCTCGCTCTCGACACCGCGTAGCTACGTGCAGCAGAACATGGCAGTCGCGAGTCTCCTGTTCGTGCGTGGCCACGACGCTGCGACTGCCGACGTCTCTGCGTTCAGAGACCCGCGTCTGTACGCGACATGGCAGCCGCGGCCGTTCACCTGGTACAGCTCCAAAGCACCGTTCAACGCGTACGACAAGAGCGCGACGCTCGTGAGGTACACTGCTGCAGTCGCTCGATTCAACACGACACTGTCCGATGACGTTCACTCACAGTCCTTTGCTCTCTCTTGCGTCTCGATCGCTAGCAACTCGCGCGCGATCGTCCCGACGCTGTCTGCTACAGTCGAGAAGGCGCATCAGATGTTCTCGCACGGCGCGTACGTTCACTCGTACGCGCGCCACGCAGTCGACGACGCGTTCTTCCAGCGCGCGTTCCTCGAGCTCGATCAAGTTGTGCAGAACTACGCGAGTCTGTAGGGACGAGCATTCACTGTCTCACGTCTTGTGTCCTTGGACGACTGCACACGCCACGCGAAGAGTCAGTAGAGCGGCCGCGCTGTGATGTCGAGCACCGAGATAGACCGCAGACGCGGGTCGTTGAGTCGGCAGACGTGCGGGTAGTCGTCGATCGTCACACGTGTCGTGCGGCCGACGGTCTCGTGCTCGACGAGCGTGAAGAGCGTGACGCGAAAGTTCGGCGGCTGGCGCAGGAACCGCACAGGCGCCAAGAAGAAGAGCGTGTGCCAGTCGGCGATCGAGATGAGGTGCGTGCCGCCGAGCACGACGTACCCGATGCGAACGAGCTCGTAGCTGCTAAGCGCCGACGTCGCAGTGGCACTCGAGCGGCGGTGCTTGCCGTTCGTGTTGGTCGTAGAGGTGCTCGTAGTGATCGCAGTCACCGCGTCACTGTGGTTTCGAGCCCTTGAGGCTGTTGCAGTCGCTTCACTCGCACTCGGCGCTTCGTAGATCGCTGAGCGGCCGAGACCACCAACAAACGGCGCGCGGATCGCCAGCGCTTTCTCGACGTCGCACGGTGGGTGACGCTTTGCCAACAGACTCCGACGCGACGTGTTCTGCGAGAACACGACGAGCGGCAGCGCGTTGAGCGCCACGAGCACGAGCTTAGCAGCAAAGAGCGACGTGAGGTTCCCGTTCAGACGCAATGCGACCTTGGAGCAGAGGTAGTCAACGAGCCGGAGCTTCGCAAACTCGGACGACTGCACGACCGTTATGACTTTGCTGTCTGTGATGCCGAACCACCCGGTGCTGGCGATCTCGTCGCGCTGATAGTGCAGGAGACAGAGCGCGAGGAGCGTGGGACCGAAGAGCGCGTCGCTGATGCGGCGCCGCAGCATCTTGGCGATCATGTTGAGGAGACTGTAGTAGAACAGCATGAACTCGCACACGGCGGGGTACATGACGAACCAGTTATCCGAGAGCGAGCTCTGACTGCCTTGGAAGCTGCAGCCAACGGTGAAGAGCGCAGCGAGCGTGGTCTTGAGCCGCGGCATGAGCATGATCGGGAGGAAGTGGAAGTTGCGCGCGCAGGCAATAGAACCAATGCCAATGGTGCTCCAGCGCGTGACGCCGCGGCGATGGCCGTTCCCGAGCGCGGCCATGCACACGAGCCAGCGGATCATGACAAAGCCGAGTGCGATGTTCGAGATGAGCGTCTCGAGGTCGTACTCGCTCGTTACGACGACTTTGATGTGCATCTCGATCCAGTTGAGGCCAAACTGCGCGCCATTCGTGATCACGACGGACGTGACGGAGACGATCGACACTGTCGACGTGAGCTTCGTGCCCCAGACCTCTTCGCGCGGCGGTACAGCGCACGCACTCGCGTTTGCGCAGTCGAGCTCGACGTTCATGGACGTATCGAACAAGCGACCGCTGAACGTCGTGTTTGCAGTCGTGCTCACGAGATCCGCATACCACGGCTCGCCTGTGGCGTCTTCATACCAGCCATTGCGCCAGTGTCCATTCAGTCGGTCGAGCCACTCGGCTGTCTTTGCCTCCCGCACTTCGCGGCTCGCTGCGCGTAGGAATCCTTGCGTCTCGGTCTCGAGCTCGTACATACCCTCGAGACGGAACACACACGCACTGCCGTCGTGTCCTGGGATCACGTACCTCGCGGATACGCTCTTGTCCGAGTACGGTATGATGACCACAGGCAGTGCGTTCGGAATGAGCTTCATGCTCGAGCTGTTGAGACCGTCGACGATGCGCAGCGTGTCGTCCGTGACGTTGTACCCGAGCGCCGTGCAGCTGTCGATGATACTGTCGAGCGTCGACGCAATGGTGTCGCACGTATTCGCAAACGTCGCGGCTTGCTCCGGCGCCATGTCGTCGCGCTCGATCACGCGGAAGCCATTCACGAGCGAACCAGACGTGTCGATCGTGACAGTCGAGCTCAGGAGCAGCGCTTGACGCAGCTGCATCGGCTTGTACTGCCGCCCTGACAAGACACACGCGACCGAGCGGTCCGAGTATGGATAGTCGCTCGAGCCGGAGATCGCTGCGAGTCCGAGCTCTGGCATGCGACCATTGTCAATGTACTGGTGCGACGTCGACGAGTTCCAGACAACACCGAGCACTTGCGACATCAAGAGCGCAAACATGAACGCCCAGATCGACCAGTTGTACAGCGTCCCAACGAGCTGAAGGAGCTCAAGCCGCATCGAGTTTGTGCGCGTGCGCTTGCTGTTGTCGTCGTCGTTGTCGCCATTGATGTTGCTGTTGAACGGCAGCGTTGGTGTCCGATGCGCTGCGGTCGGGAAGATGCTCGCATCGATCGTGTCGCGGAGCTGCGACCGGACTGCAAACATCGCAAGCGTGGACAAGAAAGAGAGAGGAGAAGTCTTGACGTAGCGACGCTTGCTCTCTTGAGCTGCTGTCGTGTTCTGCTATCCTCAAGACGCCGTTCAAGACGCCGTTCCTTCGAGTTGGATCGTTTCACGTTGATACAAAAGTATCAACGGGTCACTATTTAGTACCAAATGGATCAGCGCATGCGCTGCAGCGCGATGGCTCGCGAACGCACGTCTGCGAGCTCCGCATCGCTCACGCAGACGTAGCGAGGCTGCTGATGGACGCGATAAGTGTCATCGCCGAGCTGCTCGAGTGCGTAGACGCACACACGGACGTTGGTAAATGGCAGGTGCGATCGCACAGGCGAGACGAGCGCGAACCAGAACCAGTCCAAGCTGGAAATCAAGTACCGGTCCGCGAGCACGAGGTAGCCGATGCGAATGAGCTCGTAACAGGATAGCACGCGTATCAGCTGAAGTCGTTGCTGATGCACTTGCTTTGGCTCGCTGCGCTTTCGGCTGCAATCAAGCGGTTCGACTTGGTTCTCTTGTCTGTGCGCAACGTCCTGGACACTGCTCGCTCCACTGCTGCTGCCACGGCTTTCATCACGTCGCAGCGTGTTCTTAACACTGTCATACTGAAATGGCTGACCGAGGCCGCCGACAGTAGCAACGCGGATCACGACTGCAGTCTCAATCTCGAGCAGCGCTGTGAATGAGCCTCCACTGCTTGCGCTGTCGCTGTTACGCTTGATCGCGGAATCGCGCACAAGCGCCTTCCTACTCGCTCTCGTGCTTGTGGACCACAGAAATGGCGCGAGATTGAGCGCAAGCACTGCGATCTTGATCGCAAAGAGCGACATGACGTTGCCGTTCATACGAAACGCAGCGTCTGTCGTGACAAAGTCTAGGAGCTGGAGCTGCTCAAAGTCGGCCGAGAGCACGACTGTAGCGACGCGGCCGTCAAACTCAAGCCAGCCGGACTGTGCGAGCTCGAAGCGGAAGAAGTGCAAGAGCGAGAAGAACAGAAGCGTCGGGCCAAAGAGCGCGTCGCTCACGCGGTGGCTCAGGAGCTTGGCGAGCAGATTGAGCAGACTGAAGTAGAAGAGCACGAACTCGCCGATGGCGGGGTACATGATGAACCAGGCTTCAGCGAGCGCCTTCTGCTCGCCTTCAAACTGACACCCAGCCGCAAAGAACGCAGCAAGCGTGGTCTTGAGACGCGGCATGAGAAGCAGTGGCAAAGCGACAAAGTAGCGTGTCGATGCGATCGTCCCGAGTCCAATCGGCTTCGTCTGCGCATTGCTCGATCGCTGGAGCAGCACGATCGCCGTGAGCCACCGAACGAGCAGCACTGTAAGCGACGAGTTGGACACGAAGATCACGACCGTGTACGCACTGAAGACCGTGCGCTCTTGCAAGGCTTCGTAGTAGAAGAGCCCAGCGCGCTGGCCATTGCCGACGGCGATCGAGTTGTACCACATGGTCACTTCCGTGAATCGCAACGATGTGCCCCACGGCTCAGTACGCGGTGCTTGACCCTCTTCCATTGCACTGCGCCGATCGAGCTCGCGTCCGGTCGTTGCGTTAAACGTGCGCACGTACAGCTCGGAGTCCAGGACAGTGCTGCTCATGTAGCTGTACCATTTCTCGCCATCCCGCGTCTCGTACCATCCATTGCGCCACGCGCCACTGTCATCGCCGAGCCACTCGCGTGTCTTGTTTGCAACCAGCGACCGCGTGAGTCCGCGCACAAGCGTCGGCGCATTCGGCTCCTCGTAGTTGTCAGGCAGGTTGAACACGCATGCACTGCCGTCCCAACCGGGGATCGCGTAGCGCGCATACACGCCGTTGTCCCAGAACGGCATGATGAGCACTGGGAGCGCCGAGGTGAGGAGTACTGTCGTCGTGCTGTTGAGACCGTCGACGATCCGAAGTCCGTCGCGCGTGACGTTGTATCCGAGCGCAGTGCAGGCGCTAAGGATGCCGTCCAACGTCGCGTCGATCGCTGTGCAGAGTAGCTTGTATTTGTTGAGCGTCTCGCGCTCGAGTGCAATCGTCGTGCGAGCGCAGACGCGGTAGCCGTTGACTGCAGTGCCGGATGCGTCTTCGTCCACCGCTTTGCTCAAGCGAAGCGCTGCGCTGAGCTGCACTGGATGCACGAAGCGACCTTGGCGCTCGCACACGATCAGTCGATCCGTGTACGGCTCGTCGTTGAAGCCGCTGATGTGATAGCGGCCATCGAGTGGATCATGCCCAAACTGTATGTGCTGCTGTGACATCACAGTCGTGAACACGATCCCAAAGACTTGTGCAAAGAGAAGGAGCGCCAAGAAAGCCCAGACTGCCCAGCTGTAGACGTACGTGGCAGCGTTCGTCCACAACACACGCGCACGCGTCGTCGAGACAGAGTGGACTGGCGTGACGCGGATCGCATTCGAGCTCCGGCGCTGCATAACCCGTGGCCCCTGCATCGTGTGCACTGCCGTAACGTCCTGGCAGAGCAAGCGTCCGAGTTAGGTCCTGTCTTGGTCCTGTCTTGGTCCTGTCTTGGTGGCTATTCTAGTTGACTCTCTAGCTCACGGCAACAGCGACCAGTTGACGAAGTGATGCATGTGAAAGACGTCTCGAGCACTCCGAAGCATGGATCACAACGATAAAGAGTGTGTTGAGAGCTGCTAGGAGCCACATGCAAAGCTACGAAAGGTCCCGCGCGCTCGTCTCCCACCAGCGCATCTGCTGGAGCTTGGGGTCATCGACGCGGCAGAACGCAGGGCTCTCAGACAGCACGACTGCGCCGGTCTTCGTGCGCTGCAGACGAAACACGACCGCGCGGTGGTTCCACATGTGCGTATATGCTCGGAGCGGGGACGCAAGTGTCAAGAGCTCCCAGTCCTGGAGCGAGACGACGTACTGGTCGCCATACACAACGTAGCCGAGTCGAACGAGCTCGTAGCTGTTGAGCTCGATCGGTTGGCTCGCATCACGGCTCTGGTGTGCGCGTTGCCCAATGCCGCCGCTGTTGTCGAGACGTACTGCGAGTGTACACTCTGCGTCGCTCAGGGTCTTGATGGAGACACGAGCAGTCGACGGCGACGACGCCTTGCGCTGACGCGTCGAGAACACGAGCGGCACGAGACTGAGCGCCAAGAGCGCGACTTTCGTATAGAAGATGCTGGCGACGTTGCCGTTCACGCGCAGCGCTGTGCGTGGCGAGAGCAAGGCGAACATGCTCAGACTGGCCATCTCATCTTGTGAGATGAGCGAGGTGACGCGACCGTCAACGCCGAGCCAGCGCACTCGCATGAGGTCCTGTCGATACCAGTGCAGCGCACATAGCGCGACGGTCGAGACGCCAAAAAGTGCGTCGCTCATTCGACGACCCGAGAGCTTGACAATGGCGTTGAGGACGCTGTAGTAGAAGAACATGAACTCGACGATCGACGGGTAGATGACGAACCAAGCGCGTGAGAGGTGGAATTGCTGACCCTCGAACTCGCACCCGACGCTCCAGAGCGCGAGCAGCACGAATCGCAGGCGCGGCAGCAGCGCCAGTGGGAGTACCTTGAGCGCCGGTGCGTTCGCGAGACAGCCGATGCCTGCACTGTGCCACTCGCTGAGCCCGAGCTTGTACGCGCGAGCAAGCGCGTACTTGGCGTACAGCCAGACCAAGAGCACACGACCAATGACTGCGTTCGAGAGCAGCGTCTGCCAGTCGTACTCGCTCGTGACCGTGTACAGATGCACGCCTTCGTACAAGAACAAGCCAAAGCGCTCGCCGTTTGCGATCGCAATCGACGCCATCGAGTACTGGGTCATG
>JAASFN010000221.1:0-29511 GCA_023333795.1 Globisporangium rhizosaccharum | reverse complement strand
GCGGACACTGTCTAAGGCTAGGACTACCTCACTCAGTCTCAGGCTTCAGCAGTGCGAGCACACTCGGACTGCAAGCACGCACTCTCTTGGTCTTGGTCGCTCGCAGCTGGTTGCGTTTTAGATGTGTTCAGTTCTTGGGTCTTCGTGCTTCGTTGTTGCTTCGCGGCCTTGGGAGCATCCAAAACATCTCGGGGATCCCCAGAACGTCTCGGGGGATCTCCAGAACTTCTCCAGGATCGCGAGGTCGATCTCCAGGTTCTGCTCCAGAGCACTCTTGCGGATCACTTGATCGTCCTTGGTGCCACGACTGCTTGCCCGTGCGAAGTGCGTCGTTTGCTGGTCGCAGGATCGTGGGTACACAGTGCCACACTTCGGCCATCAGGCAGGGATGCTTTTCTCCAGGACGACTTCAGGACTCTCCAGGATGTATTCAGAACAACTCCAGAGCGGAGTGTCCAGCGCACGCGCGGCCTGTCGCACTGGACTCTTTGTGTTTCCAATGGCGACCGTCGACCTCGATCTGGAAACCGCTCAGTCGACTCGTGCACAGGAATTTTGACCGAGCAACCGCGCGCGAACCAAAATTCTGGAGATGGTGGCTGCAGCCGCAGGGTCTGTGGCGAGTCAAGTGCCGTTCTGGTACAAACTGAAGTCGACTGGAGTGAACTGGAGCGACTGCAATCGCCTTGGCAGTCGACACGACGGTTGCCGCTCGAGAAAGAGCGGCACTTCACCACATGCGTGCAAGCTCTTCGTCATCAGCTGCTGCGATATACGCGTCTTCGCGCTTCTGCACATGTCTGTACAATCTAACCCAATGTCCTTGATCGACTGCCGCGAGCTCTTAAGCTATCTTATCTCCGAGCTCTCGCATGCTCGACGACGGCGAGAGTGCGAGCCTTCCCTTGACATGTGCCCAAATGAGTTCGATTGGCTGGAGCTCTGGGTGGTAGGGCGGCGTGTAGTGTACGGTGTGTCCGCGAGCGCATCTACAGTCCCGTCGGATTGAAATGACCACAAAAAGTCACTGAAAAAGCAAACTTGATACTCTCGACGAGTATCCAGGCGTTCGCAACATGTTCATGCTCTCTTTGTTCACCAGTGTCTGCTCTTTCATTTAGATCATTGTTCACTTTTTCATTCGCCATGAAAGCGCCGCAGCGTCCCCCACAACGCCATCTCACTCTGGAGGAGAAAGAGCTGATCGCACAGACGTACTACGCATTTGAGCAAAAGAAAAGAGAGGGAACGCTCGAGGTGCAAGGACGTCTGCCCGACGTTGTTGCGGAGACGCTGGGCTTTTCGGCAATGATGTGTGTGGGCTGCGTGAAAGAAGAGCGGCGTGCTTGCAAGCGCGCCACCTTCTCTCCCTCGCGCCATCGACCTCGCTCGCCTGCAGAGGATCACGCGGAAATATTACAATAAAATGTGCGTTCCGACCACAGCGGCAATAAACCCTAATCAATGATTAACCCTTTCGCGAACGCGAATTTGCAAATAGCAACACTATCGCATACAAATATCAAGATGTCGCTTTGTCAAACGTGTAAAATTTACACGTTTGACGAATGCTGATTTCTTCCATTTTTCTAACCGCACCCACTTCTGACTCGAATGATACAAAATGATAGGTTCGCTCCTTCAACTTCAACGATCAAAATTCTCGACATTTGTCAAACGTGTAAGTTTTACACGTTTGACTGCCTGTTTTCGCAACGTGTTTTGAAAACGCTGTCAAACGTGTAAATTTTACAGGTTTGTACGCGAAAGGGTTAAGATTGCACTCCAGTGCGGACACTCCGCGATAAACCCTGAACAGGCTGAATTTTAGCTTTACAGAAGGAAAAGAGAGGAACGTTCTGGCAGACAAAGAGGAAATGACTGCATACAGAGCCCAATATTTAGGAAATAGAAAATCGCGATAGGAACGGCGTGCCAAAGACCCCAGAGGTCTACTTCGACGAGAGCTACTGCAACGAGCATCACACTGCGAAGCAGAGGTGGCTGTGTGAAGACAAGATCGTGTACACCAAGAGTGGCAAGGGCAAGCGCTACTGCATCGTTGGTGCTGGCATCATCTACAAAAAGAACGGCGCGCGACACGGAGAGTGGGTGTGCAACTCACTCACGTTCTCTACACCACGCTTGCGCAAGACTACGGCTCGTGCTTCATCAATTTTGAACTGGCTACAAGACAACGGCGTGGCGGCTCCTGAGAGGGCGACAAAGGACTCGCTACTCGCTCCCGCGCGTGCAAACAAGCAACCAGTCGTCTACTACGCACAGCGTGTTGCAAGTGAGCACGGCCATCGAGTCAACTACATTAGACCCAGAGCGCCAGCCGATCCGCATTTGCGATCCGGCAACCTCGATGCGCGATCTCGGCCACAAGATCGACTCGTCGCTCGCTGCAGTAGATAGTTAGACATGGCTAGGTGCCTACAAGAAGGTGCAGAAGCAGGAGGACGCGTATCGTCTCGAGTAGTGTGTGAGCTTGCTCTGTGTACATTTGCATGGAGGGTTTTGTGTCTCTGCCATTCCCTCAGAAACATCACAAATATCATCTTTAAAAGGCATCTTTTTTTAGACAAGAAATGTAATTGTGCAGGTACTGACTCACTTTGCGAATAAAAAATTCGCGCAATTGGTAAAATACTCTTGGTGATATGATAGAATAACAGACATTGTACAATTGTCTGCCAAATTGCAAACAGAACAATTATTTGCTGTTTGAAGCATGAAGCAGATATTTTTGGAGTGCTACACCTACCACAATCGATTTAACAAGTGCGTACTTATTCACAAAATACGCAAACGTCTGTCAGAAAAATCGTTTTCTGACAGACCTTCTGGCTGCAAGAAGATTTTTGCGATATCTAAAGCGGTGATCGCGATAAATACCGTTTCGCGGAATATTCGCGGAATAATGCAAACTTTCCAAAAATCGCATTTGTATATGTGTGTTCAATAGAGAAGTTCAGCTGTGCTCGAAAAGTACGTGTGGACAAACGAACCCTAGCCCTCACGCCTCTCTACCACTAATACTCGTTCAACCTCGTCGTCTCAGTTTCGCTTTTCTGTTAGTGACGACGAACTGTTAATGAGAGAAACGATCGCTTGCAACCCGTTCACTGCTGACTACGGCACTGTGCGAACTACGTAGACGCGCGTTACGTGTGCACTCGGCGAAGGCGTAGATGGGTGCCGTGCGCGCGACCGCGTGAGCGCGCTGATGAAGTCACAACGAGCAAAGGATAGAAAAAGCGAGCAGTCAAGCGGTGTTGAAGAGGAGATGCGCGAGATTGATCTTCTGCTCACAGAGCTCGTCGAGATCTCCGAGTCGCAAGGCGAGTTAGCGATAGAGCGAAAAGAGGCGAAGGAAGAGTCTGCTGCAGAACTAGAACACAAGGGGACGCGATTCGGCAGCGAGCTCTCGAGGGCATGAGCTATCGAGAGAGAAAGCGCCAGCGCACCGAGCCTAGCAACGAGTTGATCGCCTTTTTGCAGACGCGGGACAATGCAGAGCGCGACGAGACAACCAAGAAGATGGAGCTTGAGGAGCGTCGCATCGCACTAGAAGAACGCCGAGTCGCTTTGATGGAGAGTAGAGCAGCGATAGAGTCGAATGAGCGCGTCGCGCCCCTCTCAGTGCTCAATGCGCTCGTTTCAAAGTTGGGTAGCGAGTTCTAACATGTAAATTGCGATACAAATTCAATGTACTGAGATTTAGGACTCACTGACGAGACAACACGAGTCCTGCGCTGATGTACTCTTCGAGCTGCGGAGGAAGCACACCAAAGTACTGGCTGATCTTGTTGGGGTGGATGCAGTTGTGGATGTTGGTGAGTAGAGTAGCTGCTAAGTAGTAGTTGCCAACAGGCGACATCCCGATCTTGAGTGCGCGCTTGAGGTCAAGGAGCGACCACAAGTTTGTGATGCTTGCAAAGCCCCACTCAACTACAATGCGCACTGCGCTCATCGAAGCGTTGAACTCTTGCGGCTGCGTCGTTACAGGGGACCTCTTGAATTCGACTTGTAGCCAAGGGCGAAGCACGTATGCTGGGTCGCCGTACACACAGAGGAGACCGCTCTTGTGCAACAAGTACATGTCGTGCCGACGTCCACAATCGGGCCATACATATCAGCAAACATGCCGTTCGCAAGCATCACTCCTTGGTACTTCAGAGCATGCTTCCGCTTGTGGCCGTTATAGAGCTCGCGTTGGTCGGTCGTTGGGCGCGCGATAGCACGCACTGTACCATCGATGAAGTCGACACAGTTGCCCAGAGCCGCACCTCGTGCTTTCACTGCACGTGCAAGTCGTTCTAGGCGATCGTTTTGCAGCGTTCGTTCGCATATCGCAAAAAGATCACCAAGTGAGTCTACAATGAAGCCCACCATGTCGTTCGCTATCATTGAGATCTCACTTCGCTGCCGCCCGAACAGCATTGCAAGGTCGCCGCACCGTCCTGGGTAGGCGTGGCGCGGTGACGTGTCGACGCCCGACCGCCTTTTCTATGGCTGTTGCCTCAGTGGAGCAGCGTCTTCAGGTGTCGCGTGGCAGGCGCGCCGCGACGACACGCACTTCGCAACAACGATTGAGCTCTACCACGGCATTCGCCGCAGCATCGGACTCGCCGATTGGCGAGACTATCGCCGTGGGAGAACACGAAGTGAGCGAACGCGACGACGATGACGACGAACGCGAGCGAGATGCTCGAGGCGATGCTGGATCGCTGCGTCGACATGCACAACCGCACTCATGGCGGTCACTGCGAGCGCTGCGCACCTGTGCTCGAGGATGCCGTTCCGCAAGTGGCGGTTCTTCCTGCACTGTCAGCGCCCGAGAGCTCGGCGGCACGCCGTCGAGCAAGTGCTCCCGCGCGATCGAGCACTGGATGTCGTGGTGGGCTACGGTGACTGGTCGCAGCAAAGCGTCGTTCGAGGACACCCTCGCGTGCTCAACCATGCGCTGATGAAGGAGTTCGGCGTGCGCGCTCGTGCTCCTACTACTCGTATGTGCTCAGAAGCAAGCGACAACGGCTCAAGTGATGTCAGGTAATTGCTCAAGCCACCAGCATAAAGACGTTTCAAGTGATGTCGATTCTGAAGTCTGGCATGAAAGCCTTGAGAACTTGAGGAAGGTATCCTGCCCGACAACGACCTCAAGGCAAGAAAGCAACTTCGCTTCACATGACGATTCGTGTGGTCGAAGACTGTCAAGAAATTTAGGCTTCCGCTGGTCGCTGCACCAATTGTCAAGCTGTGTTCATGTTTTGACAGCCAGCAAATGGATTATTGACCTTGCAAGCGCTCACAAGGTCAAGACGAAGCCACACGTCCACGTCCAATTTCTCTTTACGCTGAACTCAAGCGCTGAAGCAAGATGCGATCAACAGGAGACAAAGGCACCGATAGCACGCCTCCAAGAGAGATAATCCGCTTTTACGAGCCCCTTGTCGCGTCAATATCGCGGCCACCCATGGCACCACCAAATGATGCGTTCAAGATATTCAAAGGTTCTAAATACGAGCTTCGCAGCTGAGAAGAAAGTGAAGATACTTCATTGCCACAAATCATGAACTTGCATATGTAAAAAGAATCAAGGGGTGTTCATGATCATTCGTACGCGCTCGAGGCTCTTTGAAAAGTGCATTGGGTTTACTTACCTGACCTGTGACATTGGATGCGAACGAAGCGCGCCACGCGCTCAGCGAGCCAAGCGATGGCGGCATGCACTTCGTCTGCAAGATGATCAATGCAAAGTGTGCGATGCCGTGGCTTACTATCTCATTGACTGGGAGCTCACTTGGGAGATCCAGTGCATCGTGAACGTGGCAGTCATGACCACGTTCAAAATCGGAAAGCGCGCTCTCATCCACCGCACCGACATTTACGAAGATACAAGCGAGCAGTTGACGCAAAGAGACAACGGAGATTGTAGCCTCCAAAATTACTCTGCTTCGCTCTTTTACTATGTGTGCGTGAATGCTTAACACCAAGGATACGAGCATTTGCTAATTATGTAATATTCAATGAAAATCAGCGCGCGTGGTGGCTGTTTGTGAGCGAGTACGCGGACGTTTAAGTAGTGTAGTGAGCATAACACAGTTTCTAGCATAAAACGTTTTACTTGATCAATATGCACAACTAGCATTACAGATCAGAAATCAAGCAGTTCTATTTGTTCATTTCAGTGCATGTGTTTTTTAAAATATACAGTTTTATCAGGAGACATGAAACGTTGAAGGATGGACGTTTCGCGATTGCCTCTGTACGCATATTTGCGTTAAAGACAACACGATTAGGGTGTGCACTCTTATGAACAGTAACAACATCCACGGTACTACGGCTTTCCAGTTCAATAATTTGGGTCCAACGAACACACTAATTCAATATATATAGTACAGAACAATTATTTTGCTGTTTGAAATATGAAGCAGATATTTTTGGAGTGCTACACCTACCACAATCGATTTAATAAGTGCGTACTTATTCACAAAATACGCAAACGTCTGTCAGAAAATTCTTCTGGCTGCGATATCTAAAGCGGTGATCGCAATAGAAAGCGATGCTCTGACTCGACTTCTGAACTGAGATCCATGAACCAACCATCTTTAACTGGTCACTGTCTTTTGCAAGAAGAGCGCGACACAGTAGTTTTGCAAGCAAGCGCTACGTTGGCGAGTTGTTGGTCACCGCAAGCGGTCAAAGCGTAGCGTATAACATCTACTACTATCGCGAGATCTTTCAATGGCATCGCCGCGCACGCGCACGCTCATCATGATCTCACACTTGCGCTGCAGCTGAGAGAGCACACAAACGCTCGAGCATCACTCGAAGCGATTGTGTGTTCTTACAAATCTCAAGTGCACCTGTTTTCTACCCGCATTTTTGTATGGTTTTTTGTATGGCAACAAACGACACTTTAACGTGCTTTTTTTGCAAAGATGGGACGTTTTGTTTCCCCTCAGAAGCCACAGGAGCCACAGGAGGCAGCACACACCAGAAGCAGAAGCACAAGAGCACAAGCACACCAGAAGCACAAGCACACCAGAAGTACAAGCACACCAGAAGCGGCACACGTGACCATGTCGTCGTCGTCCGCCATCCTCCAGCAGAGCCTCGGCGAGTCCGAGGTGTTTGACCTCGTGTGCGACTACCTCCGCACGCGGCAGTTCTTCGAGGCCGAGAAGACGCTGCGGTCCGAGCGCGAGCGCGTCGAAGTCGAGAACGCGCCGCGCAAGCCTGCGACACCGTCCGAGTACTACACGACGGCAAACCAGGGCGAGAGCGAGCTGCCGTCGCTCGCGTCGCGGCTCGAGTTCATGCTCGAGCGCAGCTACGTCACGCAACTCGTCTCGGGATCGGGCAAGGACGAACCGGAGAAGATCTTTGTGCCGCGGCACGAGGTCGAAGGCGCACCGAAGCGTGCGCGTGCAAACTTGGACGGGAACGAGGCGCTCGAAGGGCCGGATGTGAACTTGAACACGCTCGAGGACAGCGAGGACGCCGACGAGTTCAGCATGAGCACGCGGCTCGTGGCGTTCGAAGCGTGCAAGGACGACCCACACGGCTCGGCGACGATGCCGATCTACCAGACGTCGACGTTCGCACAGCCGTCGGCGACGGACTTTGGCGCGTACGACTACACGCGGTCGGGCAACCCGACGCGCGCGGCGTTCGAGCGGCAGATGGCGGAGCTCGAGAGCGGCCACCGCGCGTTTGCGTTCACGAGCGGCATGGCGGCGCTGTCTGCAGTCACGCGCCTCGCGCACGCGGGCGACGAGATCGTGCTCTCGGACGACTCGTACGGCGGGACGTACCGCCTCTTGAGCAAGATCGCGGCGAAGAACGGCGTGAAGATCACGTACGTTGACCTGTCGGGCGAAGCGGGCCCGAAGAACCTCGCGGCCGTGCTCACGGACAAGACGAAGCTCGTGATGATGGAGTCGCCGACGAACCCAATGCAGCGCATCTGCGACATTGCGCGCATCGCCGACGCGGCGCACGCCGTCGGCGCGCTCGTGTCCGTGGACAACACAATGATGAGTCCGATTCTCCAGAACCCGCTGCGCCTCGGGGCCGACATCGTCGTGCACTCGGCCACGAAGTTCATCTGCGGCCACAGCGACACGATGTCGGGCGTCGTGATCGCAAAGGACCCGGAGCTCTGCCGCGACTTGTACTTCTACCAGAACGCCGAGGGCACGGGCTTGGCGCCGTTCGACTGCTGGCTCCTGCTCCGCGGCGTCAAGACCATGAGCTTGCGCGTCTTGACTGCGCAGCAGAACGCTGAGCAAGTCGCCGGCTTCTTGCGCGACCACCCGGCAGTCACGAGCGTGTTCTACAGCAGCTTGCTCCCAGCGATGTCGCCAGACCGCGCGATCCACGAAGCGCAGAGCAAGGGCGCCGGCTCGGTCGTGTGCTTCCGCACCGGCTCGCTCGCGTTCTCGCAGCACGTCGTGACCGTGACGAAGCTCTTCAAGATCACTGTGAGCTTTGGCAGCGTCAACTCGCTCATCTCGCTTCCTGGTGCGATGTCGCACGCGAGCATCCCAGAGGAAGTGCGCAAGGCGCGGTCGTTCCCAGAAGACCTCGTGCGCCTCTCGATCGGCATTGAAGACGCCAAGGACCTCATCAAGGACCTCTCGCAGGCGTTCCAGTCGTACGTGCCACCAGCAGACGCAAGTGCCTAAGTGGCTGTCGTGTGTGTAGAGAGAGAGAAGCGTCGCTAGTCGGTAGTAGGTGCTAGTGGTCGGTGGGACTCTCTGATCAGGCGCATCGTCGTCTGCTCATGGGGTCAGAGTGCACACGCGCTTTCGTCGCTCTCCGGTGTCTCGAGGTCGCCCCTCGTGCATCGCAAAGCGATTCCGTCGCCATTAGGACCTGGACGCGACCAAACGAATAGATTGAACGAGTGTCCTGCGCTCATGCGTCACCCCACTGGACTTCATACTCATTGGAACCAAGCAGCTTCACACACAAGCACGAGGACGAGAAGCTCAACCATGTCTGCTGTTGGATCGTCCTTGTAGATGTTGTTTTCTCTGCCTCGTGAGCATTTTGCCTCGTGTTGATGCGAGTGTGCTCGAATGGCAGAGAACGCAACCGTCGATCAGTCCTTCCTTCTCGGTGCTCAAGGCGCACCAGCAGCAGTTCAGTCGTCGATCTGCCGCAGCGTGAGCACGCACGCACGCACCAGAGCGAGTGAAAGAGGAGAAGAGAACATCATGGCCAGCACCACGACTGCTACTGCGACGAGCAACACCACCACCAACAACCAAGAAGAGGTCGTTGAGCGCGTCGCGACGTTCGCTGCCGGGTGCTTCTGGGGCGTCGAGCTCGCGTTCCAGCGCCTCTACGGCGTGCTCGAGACGCGCGTGGGCTACACGCAGGGCTTGACAGAGCACCCGACGTACAAGCAAGTGTGTTATGGCAAGACAGGACACGCCGAGGCGATCCGCATCGTGTACAACGAGCGCGAGGTGTCGTACACGCAGCTCCTCGACGTGTTCTGGTCGATCCACGACCCCACGACGCTCAACCGACAGAAGAACGATGTCGGCACGCAGTACCGCTCCGGCATCTACTTCCACAATGACGAGCAGCACAAGCAAGCGCTCGCGTCCAAGGACGAGCGCCAGAAGCACCTCACGCGACCGATCGTGACCGAAATCGAAGCAGCAGCGACGTTCTGGGACGCCGAGGACTACCACCAGCAGTACCTCGAGAAGGGCGGGCAGTGCGCCGACAAGGGCTGCGACATCAAGATCCGCTGCTACGGCTAGCGAGTTCGTCAGGAGCGACGTCATGCGTGTTTAAGTGCTCCGACAGATTCGGTCGGAAGGCAGCGATGGCTGTCTGACTACCTCTGTCTGGCTATGCCTGTATGAGAGAGAGAAGGAGCTTCACGAGTGCGTCTGAAGGAATGAATCAAACACCTGCTGTTGTCTGTCGTGTGTTGCCGTCTCGTGTGTGTCGGTTGTCACTCGTTTGCTTGCGCCTGGCGCTTCTGCATGCGCGCCAAGAGCGATCCAAGCCGACGCTGGACGTCGTCACTACTGCTGCTGTCTGCGACTGGTGCTGCAGCGCTCACAGTCGACTCTTTCGATCGCGCGCGTACTTGCTGCGGCGGCGGCGGTGGCGGTGGCGCGTGAACCTGCTCGCGTACTGGCACTTGTGGACGTAGCGCAGTCGCTCGCACGCGCTGGAACGACTGTGCGATCCGCGCTTCGGATGTTCGTGCAACGTCGTCAGTGCGGTCGTCGCTGTCACTGTCGTTGACCATGAGGATGTGGCTCGTCGACACGTCTTGAGCCTCAGTCATAGCGGCCAACGGACCAGTCGAGTCGCGTGCTTGCGCGCTCTTCTCGTACGTCTCGGCCGCGATGAAGAGCAACTCGTTCGCCTCAATGAGCTTCGCAGGAGTCCGCGCAGTTGGCTGGCTCAGTACAAACGCCTTCATCGCGTGCATGAACTGAGCAGTAGCAGCAGCACAATGTGTGAGGCTCTAAGACAGCAAGACAGACGTATGCAAGTGCGTAGGACGCACCTCGAGACACGCATCGTCAGTCTTGGACCCAAACAGACTCTGCGCAAGGCTCTCCACGTGGCATTTGCTCAGCCACACGGGCGCGGTCGCCGCAGTCGTGGACGCCGACTTGCGCGTCTTGCGCTCGGCTGATGCTGTCTTCAAGAGCATTGGACGGTACGCAGACGACGCACTGGCGCGCTGTATACGCAGCAAGCGACACACTGTGAGAAACCGCCAGTCTGAGTGCAAGCCGCAGAGAGTGAGTGACGCACCAGCACAGTCGCGCGTGCAAAGAGCGTGAACAGCAGCGTCGCCTCGCTGTAGCGACCGTCGAGGAACGCGACAAAGAGCGCTACATCCACGCGCTGTCCTGCCAGCACGACGAAGCGTTGGGCAGTGAGCGACAGCACTCAGCTTCGCTCAAGAGCGAGCGAGTCATGCAGGACGTACGTGCTGGAGACTGCGCAGTCCGTCAATGAGCTCCCACGCCTGCTGCTCCACGAGCTTCTTGAGCCCGAAGCGCGTCGTGAGGTAGTGCTTGATGAAGCGGCAGAACGCGTTCGAGCTGTGCTGGCGACTGCTAGTTGGTTGATTGCCATCGTCGAGCGTCGCACTAGACTGTACGTTTGGCAGCAGTAGTGAGGAGGACACGGCCATTGCGACAGAGTGAGTTAGTTACCAACCATTCACACTCCCACTCGCGAGTGCACTCACGTAGCTCTCTGCGTTCGAGGCGTCGTCTTGGCGCGCGTCGTAGATCTCGTTGATCAGACGCACGAGACGCGTCTCTTTCACAAAGACGCCGCGGCTGCCAGTGTGCGCTCGAGTGCCAAGCTGTCGGTAAATCCACAACCAACGCACTGTAGTAGTTAGTCCCTGCTGGCACATGTGCACATGGCCTATTCGCTGCCTTATGTGATAGAACGCCACGTACGAGAGCAATGAGGTTGGCAAACGGACGCAGCTCTAATGGCAGAGTCGAGAGCCGCGTGTCGTCGTGTGGGTCGTCGGTTGCCGCTTCAGCATCAGTCTCGTGCTTTGGATCGACAGTGCTGCAGTCATGGTCTACGCTGCGAGTCTCTTTGCCTGCTAGTCGAGAAGGCGCTGCTCGATCGCTCGTGCCGCGCAGACGAATGTTCGCAACGTACTTGCTGTCGCTCGCGCGTTTTGCGAACTGCAGCAAGGCGAGTGAGTGACTTTGAAGGCGTGTGTGTGTGTGTGTGGTCAAGAGACACTTGCGTGCACACACGCACCTGGACGTCGTGGTCCAGCAGAAAGCGCGTGTACTGCACTTTGGTCTTGGGACTGAGCTCGCTGAACACGACGACACGTGCTGCCATGCTTGCCAGCACCTGCAGTCGCAGCGGCGAAGCTCGAGTGCCTGGTTCGACTTCAAGTGTGTATTCCCTTGTTTTTGTCACTAGCGATCCCACTGTTGCGAGAGTGGGATAGCGGAGACTGAAGTTTGTGCAAACTCGAGTGTGACCCACATCATCTAATGTGGTCTGATGTGAACATCTGTAAGACGCGACAGCATACAACATTCAAGCACAATGAGACAGCATCGCATTTTCGCCAGCGGAATTTTCTTGTGACGATCGCTGGTGACGAGGCACTAAAGCGCGGTTTGGACGACAGGATCACCATCCGACGACGCTTTGCAGCACCAGCAGGTGCGCTCTCTTTCGCTCGCTCACGTTGCAGTCGCTGCGACTGCCACCACTCGATCCAGCAGCAGCATTCGCGAACCGGAGCCGTCCGAGCAAGACCATTTCTCTCACCCTCACCACCTCACCACCACATCAGCAGCAGCAACCATGTGCGGAATCGTCGCGATCTTCGCGTCCATGATGAAGGAGACCGAGCTCCGTCAAGCCGCACTCGAAGCTGGCAAGAAGTACGTACTGCGTGCCGGGCATCCTAGCATCTGTAGTCGTTGCCTTCACACGTGGATAGCTTGCTCACATACTGCTCTCTCGCTCGTTTGCTCGCCTGTCGACAGGATCCAGCACCGTGGTC
The DNA here is from genome assembly GCA_023333795.1 of Globisporangium rhizosaccharum. Taxonomy (NCBI): domain Eukaryota; phylum Oomycota; class Peronosporomycetes; order Pythiales; family Pythiaceae; genus Globisporangium; species Globisporangium rhizosaccharum. The sequence continues at coordinate 16,955 of JAASFN010000221.1, read as the reverse complement.
CGGACTGGAACGGCATCCGCGTGTTTGCGGACAAGGGCATTGCAATCGAGCACGAGCGCCTGGCGATCATTGACCCAGAGTCGGGCGCGCAGCCGCTCGTGAGCAACGATGCTGACAAGTCGATCACGCTCGCTGTGAACGGCGAGATCTACAACTACCGCGAGCTTGCGGCCGAGCTCGCGACGCCGTACAACTTCCTCACCAAGTCGGACTGCGAGGTCATCATTCCGCTCTACCTCGAGCACGGCGCGGACTTTGTGCACAAGCTCCGCGGCATGTTCTCATTCGTGCTGTACGACGCAAAGAAGGACTTCTTCATGGCTGCGCGCGACCACATGGGCATCACGCCACTGTACTACGGCTACGGTGCAGACGGCAGCGTCTGGTTTGCGTCCGAGATGAAGGCGCTCGAGCACGGCTGCGTGCGCTTCGAGGTCTTCCCGCCTGGCAACACGTTCACGAGCGTGACCGAGACGTGCGCGCCGTGGTACAACCCGTCGTGGTACTCGCCAGAGCACATTGGCTCGGACCCGCTCGACCTCGTGGCGCTGCGTGAGGCGTTCGAGAGCGCCGTGAAGCGCCGCATGATGTCGGACGTGCCATGGGGCGTCCTGCTCTCGGGTGGCCTCGACTCGTCGCTCGTGGCATCGATCGCCGTGCGCGAGAAGAAGAAGCTCGTGGCCGCCGGTGGCGAGTGGATCAACCGCATCCACTCGTTCACGATCGGTCTCGAGAACTCGCCGGACCTAATCGCCGCGAAGGAGGTGGCTGAGTTCCTCGGCACGATCCACCACTCGTACACGTACACGATCCAGGAGGGTCTCGACGCCGTCTCGGAGGTGATCAAGCACCTCGAGACGTACGACGTCACGACTGTGCGCGCGTCGACGCCGATGTTCCTCATGTCGCGCAAGATCAAGGCCATGGGCATCAAGATGGTGCTCTCGGGCGAAGGCGCCGACGAGGTCTTTGGCGGCTACCTCTACTTCCACAAGGCGCCGAACGCCACGGCGTTCCACCGCGAGACGGTCGACAAGCTCCGGAGTCTGTACCAGTACGACTGCTTGCGCGCGAACAAGTCGACGAGCGCCTGGGGCCTCGAAGCGCGCGTGCCGTTCCTTGACGCCGACTTCCTCGACGTCGCTATGAACATCGACTCGAAGGAGAAGATGATCGACATGCAGAATGGCAAGATGGAGAAGTACATCATCCGCAAGGCGTTCGACGACAAGAACGAGCCGTACTTGCCGGAGCGCATTCTCTGGCGCCAGAAGGAGCAGTTCTCGGACGGCGTCGGCTACGGCTGGATCGACTCGCTCAAGGACTGGGCCGAGCGCGAGGTCACGGAGCGCCAGATGAAGCACGCGGAGCGCCTCTTCCCGTACAACACGCCGCAGACGAAGGAGGCGTACCTCTACCGCAGCATCTTCCAGAAGCACTTTGAAAAGGAGGTCGCGGCGCAGACTGTGCCAGGTGGTCCGAGCATTGCGTGCTCGACGTCGGCCGCAATCGAGTGGGACGCAGCGTTCAAGAACAGCGCGGATCCGTCTGGCCGTGCGATCGCAGGCGTGCACGTTGACGCGTACGGCGGCGAGAAGAAGTAGACCCATGCACCACGCACATCGTGCCACCTGGGTGCTCAAATGAAATGCTTTCGTGCTCATTCGTGTGTGCATCACATTCGTGACGATCCATGAGCTGCTCACATGAGGCGTCGTGACGCTCGTCGATTTGCACGAGTGCCTCTTCGTAGAGCTATTCTTAGCTTTTGGAGCCATTGTGTGAAACGGACAGATGCGCTCATTTACTGCTTCACCATCATGGCGCAGCAGCAGCAGCACGAGCATCTCGGACGACAGTGATGCAGCAGTGTGACCGCAGCGACGCGCGCTGCGAGCGCGGAGACACCATGCACGCGTCTGCGAGCAAACTCCCGCCGATCCACGACGCAAGTAGCAACTCGATACTGCCGCGCTTGGTGTCGAACACTCGCGTCCCGACGCCGCCGACAGATGCGCGTCGCCAAGAGCTCGGAAATCTCGGTCGCTTGCCTGGACCGCAGCAGCGAACGCTCATACCACCTGCTGCTGTTGCCACATCGTCGTCGTCGTCATTGCTCAAGTTTCCATCGCTTGTCAAGCCGCAGCATCGCGTCGCACCACTCGTGGACATATCGATATGCAACCAAGAGAGCGAGCAAAGCAGCAGCTCTAGCAAGTCGCAGCAACAGAGGAGTCACCGTCGCGGAAACAACGACAATGACGACGACAACGACGATCGCGCGAGTCGCAGTAGCGCGAGCCTACCGTCCGCTGGCACTGCTGGCGCTGGCCGACCTGCTGCTGCTGCAGACAAGAACCGCGACTTTATCCGCGAGCTCGAGGAGAAGAAGCGCAAGGAGCGCGAAGACGACGTGCGCAAGCAGCGGCGCAAGCAGAAGCTCCACGCCAAGCTGAGTAGGAAGATCCTCGAGGAGGCCGCACTGGCGCGGCAGAAGCAACAGAGCGAGCCTGAGCAGCCGGACGCCACAGCGACTGAGCAGCACGATGGCGACGACCAGCAGCAGCAGCCGCAAGACGATGAGTGCGAGAGTGCAGACGCGCAGCAGCGTCGCGAGAAAGCGAGACGTCAGAAGCGACTGCTGAAGAAACAGCAGGCACTGCTGGAGCAGCTCCAGAGCAAGAAGAAGGAGAAGCAGGAGGAGCTGGAGCAAGAGCGTACGAAAGAGCGGCGACGCCAAGAGAGCGTCAAGCGCGCTGTGCTCACTGCGATCTACGACGCGCGCTGTCAAGAAGACAACGGCGAGGAGAATAGCGACTATAGCGACGACGCATGTAGCGAACACAGCAGTGAGTACGCAGCGCCGGCTACGAGTGCTTCAGTCGATGGTCCCCCGCTCGCTGCAGCATCGGCTGCTGCACTGCAGCGCGTTCATAAACAGAACGCACTCATTACGACTTCGCCACCACCGCAAGACGACAACGACAGCACGGACTCAGTGGACGAGCAGCAGCAGCAACAGGCGCAGCTGCGCGCAAAGGAGGAGCGCGTCGCGCTCCAGCGCAAGCAGCACGCGTACTTGGCCAAGCTCGCGGAGCAGCGCAAGCAAAAGGCGAAAGAGGAGGAAGACGCGCGTGCTCTGCAGGCAAAGCGCAAGAAGAAGCTCCAGCACGAAGCGCTGCTGCGGCACCAGGAAGTGGCCAAGGCACAACAAGAGGCAGCTGCTGCAGCCGCTGCACAGCGCGAGAGAGACGAGAGCGCTGAACGTGAAGCGAATGCCTCGGCGGTCGATGTCGACGCGATGGTCGCGCGTCTGAGCAAGCTCAAGGACCGCGACGCGCACGTGGTGCCGGAGGCGCGGGACTTTGCGTCGTGGAAGAAGCGCTATGGTGTGCGGCCAGACCAGCGCGTGTTCAGCGTCACGGGGAGCTACCCAGTGATCCGCGAGGAGCTCGAGCAGCGCGGGTGGTTCTTCAACGCGGACCGCACGTCGCCGTTCTTCGATCTCAAGTGGGCGCTCAAGAGCGACGACCTCAAGGCGAGCAAGCTCGCGAAGCACCAGTACGTGAACCACTTCAGCCAGAACACGGCGATCACGACCAAGGTCGGGCTCCTGCACAATCTCCGGAGCCTCGTGTGGCACCAGAGCCGCGACGTCGACGCGATCTTCCCGCGCGCCTACGACCTCAATGAGCCGCGCGACATGGAGAGCTTCATCCAGGACTTTCGCTACGGCGTGGCCGAGGGCTTGCTCAAGGAGCTCGCGAAGCGCTGCTCTGTGTCTTCAGCAGCAGCGAAGACGGCGGCTGTGCGTGCGAACGCCGGTGTCGTCGACGTGCTGCTCGCTGTCGCGCGCAAGAAGGTCAAGAGCAAGCGCCCCGACGCCAGCAGTGACGACGACAGCGACGCGCTTGACGAGAGCATCGACTGCGCGATGGCACTCGGCAGCGAAGAGCTCGTGACCGATCTCGAGTGGGAGGTGCTGAGCAAGTGCCGCGTGGACCAGCCAGGGAGTCTCCGCGCCTCGCTCGTGTACAAGAAGAAGGTCTTTGCAGACGACCGAGGCGACGCAGCGCTCGGACTCGACAGTGGCAGTGCATCAGCAGCGCCGTCTAGTGCACCGAGCGTCGACACAGTGCTGAGTGCGCTCGAGAAGAAGCAGCAGCGCTTGGTCGAGAAGCAGCGCGCTGAGGCGTTCAGCCGCGAGAAAGCGCGCATCGCACAGCTCCTGAGCCGAGTCGACGCGCTTGACGCAGGCGTCGTGGCAGAGATCGTGCGTCTCACGACAGCGCTCGAGCAGCTCTGTCCGCAGTTCCGCATCAACGGCGGCTGGTCGCGCTCGTCGGACGCGCCGGTGCGGCACGCGGAGCTGCTACCGAGCGCGAGCCTGAACATTTGGATCGTCAAGCCTGCCGGGATGTCGCGCGGCCGCGGGATCCGCGTGTTCAACGACCTCGACCTGCTGCTCGCGTACGCGGACGTGGAGAACCACAAGGAGTGTCAGTGGGTGGCGCAGAAGTACATTGAGAACCCGCTGCTCGTGTGCGCGCGCAAGTTCGACATCCGGCAGTGGGTGCTCGTAACGAGCTGGGACCCGCTCACGGTCTGGTTCTACCGCGACTGCTACTTGCGGCTGTCGTCCGAGCCGTACTCGCTCGACGACCTCTCGGACCAGTACGTCCACCTCACGAACAACTCGATCCAGAAGTACAGCGACAAGTTCCACGACGTCTATGCCACGGACGACGGCGCGATCGCAGTCGAAGGCAACATGCTCCACTCGGACGCCTTCCAGCAGTACCTCACGTCCGTGCTGGGCAAGCCCGCGGCGTTCTGGGAGCACGAGCTCCAGCGGCGCATGAAGGACATTGTCGTTGGCTCGCTCCAGTGCGTGCAGGACATGGTGCAGCACCGACCGAACTGCTGCGAGCTCTTTGGGTACGACTTCATGGTCGACACGGACCTCACGCCGTGGCTCATTGAGGTCAACAGCTCGCCGGCGTGCGACTACAGCACGCCGACCGCCGAGCGGTACGTCAAGACCGGACTCGCTGACATCATTAAAGTGATCGTCGATCACCGTGAGTACGAGCAGAAGAAGAAGCATGGGAGTGCCACGGGCGTGAGCGAACCAGACACGGGCTGCTGGCAGCGCATCCACAAGGGCGAGTTCATCGGCAAGCCTGTGTCGTCGTTTGGCGCCGACTTTTTCGTGAAAGGTGCCAAAGTGGCGAAGACCAAGCGTGGTGGCCGCGTGGCAGCGTCAGCCGCAGCAACAAGTAGCAGCAGCGCACAGGCAGTAGACGCGACGAGCACTAGTAGTGACAGCAGCACGAGTGCGCATGCTCACATACCAAGTGATGGCAGACTCACGATCGTCGAGGAAGACGATGGCGACGACGAGAGTGGCGATGTGGAAGCAGAGGATTTGCCGCAGGACAGCGACAGTGACGACGACACTGCGATCGGTGCAGAAGCACAGATCGTCGCAGGCCGCAATGAAGCGAGCGAGGACGAAGGCGATGACAGGACACCTAGCGACGACGACGATGACTCGGATGTCGATCCGCTCCTGTAATACACGCCACCCCATGTTCCATGCATTGCGTCTATTGCGTCAATTGCTGCTCACTGTGCGAATGTGAGAGCGAAGAGCTCGCGCGCACACCAGCTGGTGGTTGCGACACATGCGCGCGCGGTTTGAAGAGGCAACGCGAGTGGCAAGAGCTTGCGAGGACGACAGCGACGACGCTTGGCGACTCGATATGCACAGTGACGTGGCTGTGCATGAGCTCCTTGCGCATACATGTACACCCACGTCCCATGTGTGCCATGTGCGTGCGCACTCACATGGACGAACGTTGGTGCTCGACAGGTCGTCGTCGTCAGGTGTCACCGTGCGTGCAATCCTCAGCAAGAAAGGCGCACACTTCGATCCTCGAGTCAATGCCTGCAGCATCTAATATCGTGAGAAAAATCAGTCCGATACGAATAGAGTTTTACGTATCCTGCAATATTGAATTCCCTGTGTGAAACGATGGGGTAGTGTGCGTCACACCATGAGGTGAGACATTCCTCGTTTTTATCACTATACTCAAATACACGCACCGCGACTGACTCTCCGCCATTTCAAAGACCGGTCACTTGACGAGGCAAACGAGACAATCGAACGCGGATCTATCGCCCTCGAGCACACGAGCGACCACCACACGAGCTCACGCGCGCTTGCAGACACCAGGCTCAAGACAGAGACCCACTGCGCCTCTATCTCCTGCACGCAGCGACACACACAGAGAGCATGGCGCGGCATTGGCTCGCTCGCGCGGCAGCGCTGCTCTTGATAGCGCACGGCGCTGCAGCCGACTCGATCGTCTCGGACTGCGGCAACGGCGGCAAGGTCACGCTCGTCAAGGGCGAGAAAAACAGTGAAGCGATCGTCTACGGCGCGAGCTGCAACGCCACGACGCTCACAGTCGACTCGAAGAGCAAGCTCTCGGCCTCAGGACTCAAGATCCAGGTCGTCCAGAGCATCCCGGACGTCGTTGAGCTCAACCTCGCGCTCAATGCGATCTCCGCTTGGCCCAAACTCGAGGACGCCGAGGCGCTCACCAAGCTGTGCGTATACGCTAGTTGTACGTGTCTGTCTGTGTCTGTGTATCGTACAGCGACTCACGACAGAGCGCTATGTGCGTGTATGTGTGGCTGCAGGACGCTCACGTCGAACCAGTTCACGTCGTTCCAGGACATCAGCGTGCCGTCGGGTCTCAAAGCACTGTACGTACTGCCAGCTGTCTCTGCCATGAGGCGCTTGGCACGTGAGCACTGACGGACGCTGTCATGCGTGTGTGTGAGCAGAGACCTGAGCTGGAACAGCATCAAGTCGTTCGAGGGCTTAAGCCTCCCGTCGACGCTCACGGACCTGTACGTCGGCGGGAACAAGATCACGAGCCTCAAAGGCACGTTCCCGAACACGCTCAAGCTGCTCTACGTGCACGACCTGCCGCTCGCCGCGTCGCTCTCAGACGCCACGCTCTCCAACTCGATCGCCTACTTGTGCGTCGCTCGCTCGCCTTGTGTGATTCCTTGTCGAGTGAGTCGCTGACTCGACTGTCGCCATTGCTCATGCCTCGTGTGCCTCTAGGTCGCTCGTGAACTCGGGGCTCACGACACTCGACAGCACCAAGTTGCCAGCGAACGTCACGAGCCTGTACGTGCCCCAGTCTTGTCCTGTCTGTCTGTTGGCGCTCGCTCACTGCGCTTCGACTCGCTCACTCATCACACTCTCGCATCCCATGGCGTCTGCTGCAGTGACGTGTCCAAGAACAGCCTCACAGCACTTCCGACGACGTATCCCAAGTCGCTCACGACGCTGTACGTCTCGCACGTGCGCTCGCTCGCTCTTCCTCTGAATCGCTCAGGAGTGAACGCTCATGTGATGCTCTTGTCTCTCTCCACAGCATCGCGAGCGGGAACAAGCTCTCGCAGCTCGAGAACGTGTCGTTCCCAGTCGAGATGGTGACGCTCAACCTCTCGGGCAATCCGATCACCAAGATCGCCGGCGTGTCCTTCCCGTGGGCGCTTACGACGCTCGACCTTGGCTCCGCGCCGATCACGCAGCTCGAGCTCTCGCGCACAGACTACGCGACGCTCGGGCGCCTCAAAGCGTTCAGTGCGAGCATTCGACTTGCAGGCGACTGCAGCAACGGTGCTGAGAAGGTGTCGCTCGTGGGAAACCCCGTGTGCGTGCTCTCGGACGACGCGTTCAAGGCGCTGTACCGAAGCAGAGGGAGCGCTGCGACGCCTGGGACAGCAGACCCGTCGGCGTCGACGAACGGCACGGCGAACAGCGGCAAAGACAGCTCGAGCAGTCTCTCTGCGATCCTCATCGTCGTGATCTGTGTCGCTGCTGTGCTCGCGATTGCGCTCGCAGTCGTTGGTGTGCGCTCGTACCGCGCCAAGATGACGAAAGAGGCGCAGGCGCAGGGCTTTGCGGACACGGGCTTCTTCGCGAACCACACGATGATCGGGTCAGCCGGCGGGAGCAGCAGCGGGAACATCTACAGCAATGAGCGCAGCGCGCACGTGAGCAGCGAGCTCACAGGCTCGAGCTACAACTTCAACACGATCTTCACAGGCGGCAAGGTCACGATGATGGGCGGCGCCGTGGTCGAGTCGAGTCTCATCAAGTACCGCATCCCATCGAGCGACATCAAGATCGGCAAAGCGATCGCAAAGGGCGGCTTTGGCATTGTGCACGTGGCCAACTACCACGGCGACAAGGTCGTCGTGAAGAAGATCTTGCCGGACAAAGCGAGCGACGATCGCTGTCTCGCGGCGTTCCTCGACGAGATCAAGCTCTGCTCGACGCTCCGGCACGAGAAGATCGTGGGCTTCATCGGCGTGAGCTGGAACACGCTCTCGGACATGGCCGTCGTGCTCGAGTTCATGCCGAACGGTGACCTTGAGCAGCTCCTCAAGCGACAGCACGATGCAAAGGGCGGCGCAGAAGAGTTTGATTGGTACCAGAGCTCGGCGACGCTGCCGTCGCGAGCCGCGATCGCGCTCGACATCATGGAGGCGGTCGTGTACCTCCACTCGTTCAGCTCGCCGATCATCCACCGCGACCTCAAGTCCAAGAACGTCCTCCTCGGTCCGTCGTACGAAGCCAAGCTGAGCGACTTTGGCATCAGCCGCGAGTGGCAAGTGGACACGACGATGACTGCGGGCATCGGCACGATGGCGTGGATCGCGCCCGAGGTGCTGCGCGGCGAGCGGTACACCGAGATGGCAGACATCTACTCGCTCGGCGTCCTGCTCTCGGAGCTCGCGACGTGCAGGAAGCCGTTCGAGGGCGTCACGAACGCGCTCATTGTGCTCAAGGTCACGAGCGAAGAGAAGCCGGAGCTCGGTCCTGACTGCCCCGAAGACATCCGCGAGCTCGCACTGCGGTGTCTCAGCTACAACGCGAGCGACCGACCGAGCGCAATGGTCGCGCACTACGAGATGCGCACGCTGCTCAAGGTCCACACCAAGTTTGAGCTCTAGCGCCAGTGTCAAGCGAGAGAGAGAGCGCGCGAGTGAGTGAGTGAGCGAGCGAGTGAGTGAGCGAGTGAGTGAGTGCCGTGAGCGTACAGAGTGAACAGAAGAGAGAGCGAACTAAGTATGAATCAACAGAGCATGCATGGATAGAGCAGAGGACGCGCTCGTGGTCACTCATGCACATGCGTGGGACGTGGCTGCTGCGGCTCGAGACTATCGAGCCAGCGAAGGATGTGGCGCAGGTCCGACTGCTCGGCTTCCAGGCGCACGGCATCGACGTCTACGGACGCGCACGCGTGCTCATAGAGCCAGTGGAACGTCTCGATCTGCCGGTGCTTGCTCCAGAGCGCATTGCTCACTGCGTCAGCCGTGCAGCCCTCGGTGCGATTGGCGTGGAGCCACTGCACGAGCGCCAAGTGGCCGCGACATGCTGCGTTGTTCATTGCGTCGCGCGTACAGCCTTCATGGAGATGCGTGTGGAGGAACTGGATGATGTCCAAGTGACCTTCGGCTGCCGCGGAGTTCATCGCGCGCATAGTGCAGCCCTCAAGCCGATGCGCGTGTAGGTACTTGGCGACGTCAAGGTGACCGTTGATCGCTGCGAGGTCCATGACCTCGGGCGTCGAGCGTGCGTCGTCGTAGTGCGTGTCGAACCACTTGATCACGTGCAAGTGGCCGCGCTCAGCGGCGTTCTCGAACGCGTCCGACGTGCAGCCTGTGTCTGGGAACGTCTCGTGGAGCCACTCGATGACGTGCAGATGGCCCTCAGCGGCTGCTGCGTCCATCGCGTAGGTCGAGCAGTCGCCGTATCCGTGTGCGTGCAGCCAGCGCAGCATCTCGAGGTTGCCAGACGCTGCGATCTGGTCCATCGCGCCATCCAAGAGCTCCACTATCGCGTGCGTGTGCAGGAACGCGACGACGTCCATGTGGCCGTTCATCGCCGCGGTCTCCAGTACGTACTCCGAGTACTGACCGAGCCGGTTTGCAAAGAGTCACTGCACGACCGTCAAGTGCCCATTTGCTGCTGCTTCGTCGATCGCAAACTCCATGTACGCGCTGTCGTCGTCTGTGCGCGAGTGCTCGTGGAGCCACTGGACCATCGCGAGGTCGCCGTTTGCCGCTGCTTCTTCGATCACGCCTTCAACGGCGATCTCGCCTGGGAACGCACTGAATAGATACTCGAGGATCGCTTGGTGCGTGCATCGAGCGGCTTCCTCTGCAGCCAGCGTCGCTTGGATGCTTGCGACGCCGCGGTGCTGGTTCTGAGCTCGCACGATGCGCTGCACGAGTCGCAAGTCGCCAGTACGCACTGCGCGGAGGAGCGTCCAGCGTGGCGAGGCGTCAAGAAGCGCCGAGAGCGCAAGCACGACATGCGGTAGTGCTGCGATGCGAGGAAATGCGCGCGCGACGACCCAAGCGCTCGTGAGTGCGTCCAGGTCGTGCATTATGGTCACTGCGAGGATCGATGTGAATGTGCTGTTTGTATAGTGATAAACGAGAGGGAGCAACGAGTTGAAGTGAACTCGAGCACTTGTGTCACAATGGACAGACAGCTCTATTAAGGAGGTCGTTGCGACCTTCGCTGTCCTGGACAAGTATCGAGCTCCATACACATGCACATGTCGCTCACGTGACTGTGTAGTTGTTTGTTGCGCACGCATGAGCTGTGAGCGACGCGCTTTTGCCTTGCGCTCTCGGCTCAGCCGCATCGTAGCTGTGTCGGGCAGGGCGTGCGCGCGGACAGCATGCCACACCTGAACGCTCTCGGACCTTCTTTCATCGAACGTTTGGCTCAAACGAGCAAGTGGCGACTCGTCAAGCATGCGCGCATTCTCGCATTCGCGCACCAGGAGCGACGCGAACGAGACTGCTGGTGATACTGGCTGTCGTCTCTTCCAACGCAATGGAAGATCGCGCAGTGTGTCCGACTGTCGGCACTCGAGCACTCGATCGACACCCGAGCAACGCCAAGAAGGCGGTGATCATCACGAAGACGTGCGAGCAAGTGGCGCTCGACACGAGTGCGAACGCGACCGAGCTCGACGCAAGCAACAAGGGTCTTGATGTCGTGGTCGACTTTCCAGACGTCGCTTCGCTGTGCGGAATGAGTTCCACGGACAACCAGGGCGTGCAAGAGACATCGACTGACGCTGCATGCATGGACTTGGCTGTGACTAGGAACCTCGCAAGCAACAGTCTCGAGACGTTCCCTATCGTTGACCACGCCGTGCGACTGAAGACACTGTGAGTAGCAGCAAGTTCTCAGCTCAACATGACTCTTGCTGGAACTGCGGCTCTCTCACGCTCGCTCGTTCATTGTGCTCCATGCATCAGAGACCTGAGCCACAACCGCATCCGCTCGCTCGCAGACATCCACGTCCCGCCTTCACTAACGAGCCTGTGCGTCGCAGTCTTTGCATATTGTTCAACACTGTGCTCGCCACTTGCGCTCGCTCACGTATGTGAGTGCAAACGCAACAGCGACGTGAGCTTCTGCCATCTCCAGTCGATCGAAACTCAGTCGTTCCCAAGCGCGCTTGAGCAGCTGTGAGTAGCTGCACACGAACTGATCTGGAGTACTTCGAAGTACTAGACGCTGCTATAGTGTGCTGACAGCGATGCTCTGTGTTACGCGCGAAGACGACTGAGTGGCAACGCGCTTCGTGTCGTTGCAGACGTCGAGTTCCCTCGATCGCTCAAGGAGATGTACGTACAGCTACGGATACACATCTGCAGCGCATGACTCCACATTCACGGCTGTTGTTGCTGTTGATGCTGCTGCTGCATCAGACACTTGACCGACCAACCACTCGGATCGATCGACAGTGCAGTACTGCCACTGCCACTCGAGACGCTGTACGTTCGTGCTTCGTCGTCTCCAAGTGTCGTGGACGTACTGACGTCTTTCTCCTGCTCGCACACGGCCGGATCGTTGGCAAACACAACATTGTCGGCACTTGTCACCAGCACGACCGTCCTTTCGTCGCTCTCGACACTGTACGTTGCGAGGCTGCTCTGCTCCCTGTACATACAATGACAAGACTTCGATGTACTCACATCGACCCACTTCGGTGCACCAGTGACGTCTCATTGAACCGCATCGAGGCGTTTCCGAACCTGCGCGTGTTCCCTTCGCTCGTTACCTTGTACGCGCAATAGTCTCCATACTTGCTCTTGGTCGTGTCGCTCTGTGAAGACTCAGTGCTTTAGCCATTGCGCTTGTGCAGGAACGTGTCGTTCAACCACGTCCGAGTGGTTCGTGGCGTTCGGTTCCCCAAGACACTGCAGATGCTGTGCGTCCTTGGGGCTTACTCTGCGAAAAGCAAGTGCAGCGCATGCAACTCACTCTTGTGGCGCTGTTCTGTGCCTGTGAACAGCGACTTGCGCGGCAACCCACTCGCAGAAGTGGAGATCGCGCGCTCCGACCTCGAGCTCTTTCATAGACTGGCGCCGCTCGTTCCAGCTTTCAAGCAAGCGAGCTGTCGACACGCAGATACAGAGACGATCGTAGTCGAAGGCGTGGAGCTGTGTGTCTTGGACGGTGCGTCTGCGTCACGTAGTATACGATTGAACTTGATTGAGACGAGCCCATGGTACTGACGGCCATGCGCTCCACTGCTGCTGCTAGACGTGGACTTTGCGCGCATCTACGGCTTGAGAAGTGGCGGTATCGACACTGCGAACACACCTCTCACACCAGCACCTGCGAGTGTGAACGCGAGTGCGAGCCACGAGGGTCCACTCTCGTGGTCGTCTGTGATCCTCGCGTTCTTAGTGGCATCGACAGTCGTCACTGGCATCATCGCAGTGCTGTCGTGGAAGCGCCAAGCGAAGAGACGAACGTTGCACAGAGAGCAGCACACTCACTGGTCGTTGTGCGACTCCGTTCTCCTGGCAATGGGCTTTGACGAGCGACTGTTTGCGCTGCGCATCGAGAGCGACGACGTGCGAGTGCTCCGCGTGCTCCGGAATGTGGGGTACGCGATCGAGTACGTAGCAGAGGTGACGCACCGTCACAGTCGTCTGACGATGGATTTGCCAAGCGACAGTGCCGAGTCGCACGCACAGCTCGTCGTGCTCAAGAAGATCCTTCCCGAGCTCGCAGTCGTGAACAGCGCGAGTCTCGCGAGCTTTGTCATGGAGATCACGCTCATGGCGCATCTAGCGCACCCGAAGATCGTCGCGCTTCTCGGTGTGACGTGGACGTCGATCTCGACGGTTGCGATGGTCCTTGAGTTCCTGCCGAACGGCGATCTCAGTGCATTGCTGACATGTGAACGCGAGCGCTCGCCAGCGCAGCGACGACTGCAGTGGTTCGAACCAGAACCGTCGTTCTCCGCTACCATGGCGCTGTCTGCGCAGACGGTGCCGTCAAAGGCTGCGATCACACTCGACGTCTTGGAGGCGCTGGCGTATTTGCACTCGTTCGCGTCGCCAGTGGTTCATTGTGAAGTGCGCGCGCAGAACGTGCTCTTGAGTAAGCGCTTTGACGCGAAGCTCAGCACCTTTGGTGCTCAGAGTGCGTGGCAACTGGACGTGATGCACACAGAGTGTGAGGACTCGATCGCGTGGACTGCGCCCGAGGTCTTGCGAGGCGAGGCGTTCAGTGCGAGCGCCAACATGTACTCGTTTGGCGTACTGCTCACAGAGATGGCGACTTGTGCGAGACCGTTTGCAGATCTCCGCGCAGCAGAGATCGTTGTTCGCGTCCTGGCAACTGACGAGCGACCAGATCTGGGCGGCAGCTGTCCTGAAGGGATCCGGTCGCTCGCACTGTGGTGCATGCACCGCGATCCAGCAAAACGTCCGAGCGCATTCGACGCGCATCGCGAACTGGAGCAGATGCTGCACTGCGGGTCGCGATTGCCGATTTTGTGAGCGCCCATAAGCTCGTTCGTTGAGCATGCATGCGGTAGTGTCTGTTGTGCGTTGTCAACGAGCGATGTCGCCATGGAGAGCGAGCGTCTGCACTCCTGAGCTGAGCTTGCTCGAGGTCGTGAAGCCATGTTGTTGTCGAGGCAATGTTGAAGTTATCCTTATTTATATCACTACTAGAGTATCGCGACGAGAAACAGTGCCACAAAAATCCGACAAAACCACACACATGTCGGCTTTTATCAATTTTTTGGCGTCCAGTAAAAAAAGCAGGGACGACGGGTGGCAAAGCTGCCGTTGGAAGAAAGCGGCGTTCAACCAGCAAAAGGCAGGCGACGACGACGACGACGACGATCGACCGACAGCAACGCACGACGCGACTCGAGCAAGGACGTGAGTGCGCGCCCCACAACGAGCAGACGCACGCAGCATCAGACGCAGCATTATGGACGGAGAATCGAAGGACCTCCTCCGCGACTGGCTCATCCGCAGCCTCGAGCCAGTGTACGTTTCGTATTTGTGTGTGTGTGTGTGCTCATGTCGTGTTGCACCGAGCATGAGACCACGATGCGTAACGTGATGTGGTGTGTCTCGCAACGATTGGTCTGCCTCTGGAGACTGACGCGCCATGGCTGCTCTTGCGTGTGGACGTTTGATCACACAGGTGCGATGCGGACCCCGACGTGCTGAGCAAGTACGTGCTGGCATTGATCCAGAACGACCCGAAGAAAGAGGGGCTCCAGGACACGTGCGTAGCCAAGCTCGAGGAGTTCCTTGGCGATGGTACGTGCACTCGCATGCAACTGTGGGTGTATACATCTGCTTGATGCGATGCATGGACTCATGAAGCACTCTCTTGTGCGCTTATGCAGAGACGCGCGGGTTCGTCAGTCGCTTATTTAAGGCGCTGGACAGCGGTTCGTACAAGGCGAGCAACGAAGACGAAGCGAGTGCCCGCCGTGGCGACGACGACCAGCAGCAGCAGCAGTACCAGCACCAGCACCAATACGCAGGCGATGACGAGCACTCGCGCCGACGCGGTCGCGCGAACTCAGAAGACGACGACGATGAGCGGAGGCGGTTCAACAAGCGCCGGCGCGACGATGACCGCACTCGCGATGGTCCGCGGCGCGATCTGAGCCGACGACAGCCGGCGTATGCGGGTCGAGGCGACATGCGCGGCGCAGGCGGCCGCGGTCCACCGAATGGCATGGGTCCAATGGGCGGCGGCGGCGGTGGCGGTGGTCGCGGCGACCCGAGCTTTAGCGGCCGGCGCAACTATGCGCCCGAGTGGGGCATGCCGCCTCCGCAGCACATGGGGATGTGGCAGCCGCCGCACTTTGCTTTACCCGGCGCGTTCCCGATGCCCGAGTTCGATCCGAGCGGCTTCAACCCAGAGAATCCGGCAATGGGCGGTCCGCCGCCGCACATGGGTATGATGATGCCGCGGCACATGGGCAGCGCGCCGTTCTATCCGCACCAGGGCGGTCGCGGCGGCCGTGGTGGACGTGGACCAGGTCACTTTGGCGGCCGCGAGTTTGGCGGCAAAGACGACCGTGAAGGCGGCAGTGCAGACCACAACAACGGCTACGCGTACGGCGGCAGTGGCGGCATTGCGGGTGCAAAGACGACGCTCCACGTGAGCAACGTGGACCCCAAGTACGTGAACATGACGAAGCTGAGTCTGCACTTTTCCAAGTTCGGCAACGTCGTGAACGTGCAGATGCGGCCGAGCTTCAAGTGCGCGTACGTGCAGTACGCGAGCGAGGAAGAGGCGAAGAAGGCGTTCCACTCGCCGATCCCTGTGTGCAATAACCGGTTCATCGAGGTGAAGTGGGCTAAGTACGACGCCAAGGACCCGCACGGCGCGCCGTCGATCGCCGAGCAGTCGGCGGCCGAGTCCAAAGACGGCGAGAGCGCAGCCACATCTGCTGCTGCTGGTACAGCATCAGCATCTGCATCATCCACAGCTGCAGAGAGCAGCGGCGTCGATGGTGCTGCGGCTGAGAACGCAGCGAGTGGTGTGAGTGAAGGCGGCGCGGCGGAGAAGGCGATGACTTCAGAAGAGCTGCGCGCGGCGGCGCTAGAGCAGGGCCGCAAGGTGCTGGAGCAAAAGCGCGAGCTGCTGGAGAAGCAGCGCCAGCTCATGAAGCAGAAAGAGGAGCTGCTCAAGCGGCAGTTGACACAGCACAAGGAGCTGCTGGAGCGCATGAGCCAGAACAGTGATAAGTTCTCGATCGCCGACAAGCGCGACCTCTTGAACAAGATCATGGCGCTGTCGGAGGACCTTCGTGCGCTACAGCCACGCGCCGGCGCAGCAGTAGCAGCAGGACTGACGCGATCGAACTCGAACTCGAACTCGGGCGGCGACGGCGCAAACGATGGCGCAAACATCCCTGGACTAAAGGCCGAGCTGAGCGCACTCGAGGCCGAGGCGTCGACGAGCAGCCACGCGACTGGGTACGGCGGTCGCGGCAGCAGCGCTGGTCGGTGGGGCGCAGGCGGTCGTGGGTACCAGCGAGGCAGCGGACGTGGTGGTCGCGGCGGCCGCGGCTTTCCAGTGCACTCGCACACGCTGGACAACCGCACGACGATCGTGAAGGTGGAGAACCTCCCGGAGGCGGCGCGCGACACGAGCGTGCTGGAGCAGCACTTTGGCAATTTTGGCGCGATCGAGCGCGTGGTCGTGGACGCAGCGGCTCCGTCGCGCGGCTTCATCAAGTTCCAGGACCGGTACGGCGGCCAAGCAGCGCTGAGCCACGGCAGCGTGTTTGGCGATGCGACGCTGCAGCTGACGTGGGCCGAGCCGCAGGACGCGCCTGCAGCGCTCTCGCAGCGTCCCGACGCGCCGGCACCAGTCACGAGCGAAGGATCCACAGAGGTGCGTTGGTGGTGAATGTATTGCGTCTGTTCTGGCTACGTGTGGAGTGGAGTGAAGGATGGAGAAGAAAGAAGGAGAGAGTGTGAGCCATGGCACTGGACGATGGACTGACTGACTGACTGATCGGCGTGTGTGGTTGTGAACTATTGTGGTGGTGGTG
>JAASFN010000220.1:0-29513 GCA_023333795.1 Globisporangium rhizosaccharum | reverse complement strand
TGAGGCGATTCCAGGTGTTGCACCGTTGCCAGCAGGCTACAACCCGGCGACGTGGATGCTCGAGTGCATCGGCGCAGGTGTGAGCAACGACAGCGCGAGCAGCGACACGGACTTTGTGCAGGTGTTCAACGCGAGCGAGCATAAGCGCCTACTCGCAAGCGCATTGGCAAGTGGTGGTGTAGGATGTCCTCAACCAGGCACCTCGGCGCTCGTGTTCTCGCAGAAGCGCGCCGCGAGTTCGCTGACGCAGATGCAGTTGATCACGCGCCGCTTCTTTCGTCTCTACTGGCGCTCGCCCGACTACAACCTCACGCGCGTCATCCTCGGTCTCGTGTTTGCGCTGCTCTTTGGACTCGTGTTCATCGACACGGACTACGAGTCGTTCCAGGGCATCAACTCGGGCATCGGCATGGTCGGTCTCGTCATGGTCTTCATGGGCATCATCACGTTTGACGGCATCATCCTCCTCTCGAGCATGGAGCGCGCGTCGTTCTACCGCGAGCGCGCGGCGCAGACGTACAACGTCTTTTGGTACTTTCTGGGCTCGACGCTCGCAGAGCTCCGTACGCGCTCGCGACGAGTGTCGTCTTCACGCTCGTGTTCTTCCCAATGGTCGGCTTCACGGGCTTCACGACCGCCGTGCTCTTCTACCTCAACATGACATTGCTCATTCTGTACCACGCGTTCCTGGGCCAGCTCCTCATGTTTGCGCTCCCGAGCGCCGAAGTGGCGATCATCACTGGGCTCCTCTGCACGTCCATGTTCTTCCTCTTCATGGGCTACACCCCGCCTGCGAGCGCGATCCCGTCCGAGCTCAAGTGGCTCCATGCCATCGTGCCGCACCGATACGCGTTCTCGACGTTTGTCGCGCTCGTATTTGGCGACTGCCCGAGCAGTTCGAGCGCTGCGACTGACATCAGTGGATCGCTTCGCGTCGGCACGGAGCTCGGCTGCCGCGCACTCACGAATCCGCCGATCTCGCTCGGAGACATCACGATCCAGCAGTTTGTCGAGCGCGTGTTTGGGATGAAGCACGACGCGATCGCAAGCAACTTTGCCGCGCTGCTCGCCATCACCGTGCTCTTCCGAGTCCTTGCGCTGCTCTGCATGCGGTTCGTTAGCTACCAGAAGAACTAGGAAGCGCGAGTGCTTTCATGCAACGACGAGTGCAAAGACAACTGCACTCGTGCTGCGGACTCTCGCTCCGCTTGTACACAACACAATACAACACACAATAGCTTTACAAGTGAATGCATTCGACTTACGTTGGTCCATCGCTGCTTTCTTCAGGGATCGTCAGGACTGCTCCAGTCGCTTGACTCTCCTTCTCTTGCTCTCTTGACTTCAATGCTCCGGTGAACGCGTGTGGACGTATGAGTCAAACAACGGAGCGGTGTGATGGTCGAGCGATACGAGCGTGCAGATGCTGCGCTCGTCTTCTACACCCGCGTGTGTGTCTTCTCGAGTCCGTTTGTGTGTGTGTGTGCTTGCATTGATACGTCTCTCTTGTCTTCTCAGTGGTCGGCACGGACGCTGCAGCAATCGCGCACTCACATCAGCGCAACGAGCTCCAGTAGCAGCGGCTGGACACTCCCAAGACTCGAGCTTGTGCTCAGGCGACGAAGTACGTCAGGCAGTCCCAGCTCGACGGACAAGCTGCGCGCTGCCTGGAAGTTGCGCACGAGACTTGCGACGCCAGCCACGACGCCGGCGACTGTTTGCTGCTGCTGCACGGCTGCTGACGATGGGGCTGCGTGCTCGCGCGAGATGCGGTCAAGCGTCTCGACTGCGCCGCAGATCACTGTCGTAATCACCATCTCCTCCTCGATCTGGAGCGCGAGGCAGCAGTTACTGATGAGGCTCGCGCCGAGGACGCGCATGTGCTCGCGACTCGAGTCTGAGATGGCTGCGAACGCGAACGGAAGGAGGCGCACGGATCGAGCGAGCACCAGTTCACTTGCGAACGGGTTTGCGAATCCGTTCACGAGCACTGACAGCAGCGCAATCGTCTGTGCGTCCGAGAGCTGGCGGTCGTCGCGCTCCGTCACGTGGAGAATCTGGTCAAAGCACTCGGTCTTCAAGCGGAGGATCGTGGGAGTCTTCACTGGCAGCAGCAACAGCACGCGGAAGACGCCGAGTGCTGGGAAGAAAAGCGGCGACGCGGGTCCTCGCGACAGCAGCGCGTGCAGGATCTGCCACAGCTGGAGACTGAGCTGCTCGTCCAGCAGCGCGCTGTTTGTCGCGGACGCCAAGTTGATGTCGTCAGTGACTCGCGACGCAAACGCTCGTAGTGCGTTGGTCTGCTCAGCTGAGAGCAAACGCGGCACGCCGTCCTGTTCGTTCAGTGCGCAAATGCGCGCAACGATGCGATCGAGATGCAGCGTCGGCTTGCCAGACACTTTGAAGCGAAGCGAGACTGTCGAGTGTGCCAATGGCGCTTCCGCTGCGCTCGTTGCGACGTCTGCTGCAGCGAGCGATGGGTCGTTGAACGGGATCGCAAACGGCTGCGCGCCCGTCGCGTTCATCTCGCGCTGCATGTTTTCGATCATCGGACGCAGCATCGCGCTGTTCACGTCACGCACCAGCAACACGTTGCGTCAGAGGCGCTGACACCAATGACATGCACGTGACTACCACACATGTGTGCTCGTACCCTAGCGGCGTCGACAGCGCTTCGTTGGGCAAGTCCAAGATGTGCTGCGGGATGCCAGTTCCGAGCAAGAACATCGCGAGCTCGTTGGAAAAGTTGTTGCAGTTGTTCGCGAGCAAGTCGTACGTTGCGGCAGTGAAGCGCGGACTGATCTCGCGCAGAAAGCGCTCAAAGCGCTCGATCGGGACGGACGTCGTGCCGAGTGGCACGACTTGCACTGGCGGCATGCCGTAGCGCGCGACAACGAGCTCTGGCGCCATCACTTGGATGCCGCCGCCGTAAAAGTACTCTCTACAGTCGGCACACACCACATACAGACAGGCAGATTCACAAGAGATAGAGATAGAGAAAGCGACGCAAGTGAGCTTGTGTCGCACGTGAGCCAGCACGAGGCTGGACGCTGGTGCATGATAGAACGACGTGCAAGCGGCAAACGCACTTTCCGTAGACGAGCAGTCCTGTGTGCCAGATGCCGTCGATCTGCTTGCCGAGCAGCGCAGGCGAGAGCTGGCGCGCCATGCCACGGCTGAGGTCGTACACGCGCAAGCTCACGGCGCTCGTCGAAGCTGCTGTCATTTCGTTTGGTCTTTGCTAGCGGATTCCGCACTGAGCTGCTGTTCTGTTCATTCGACGTCGTTTCAGCTGTTCGAGAACATTCATTCCGATCGTGACACAATCAGTCATGAATAGTGACATATCGTCCAGAAATAGTGACATGGCTTCAAACTTTGCTCATCAACAAAATGGCTTAGCTAGGACAGCAACTCCGTCTGTACGCATAGGCTCAATCGCTTACAACTCGTGCTCACTCCTTGGTCGATCGATCGATCATCCGCGGATTGGACGGTAGCCAGTCTTCTTGAAGCCGTTGAACGTGCGGCCGATGACCACACCAACGACGCACGACAGCAGCGCGAGGAGCCCTGCAGTCCAGTACGACACGATGTGCTCCGCCACTGAGTTGCTAGTGTCCCCACTCGATGTGCGCACGCTGACCTCCTTCACTGGCGTCTCGGACGTCGACGCAGTTGTGGCGACCGGAACCGGCGCTGCTGAGCTCGCTGCTGGCGACAGCGTCGTTGGCAGCGTCGTCGTCGCGACGAGTGCAGGTGCAGCGGTCGTCACAGCCGGCTTCGACGCCGCAAATGGAGTCTTTGCAGTCGCTGGCGCGACTGTCGGGACCGCAGACGGGAGCAGCGCGGGCGGGAACACGATCGTGTCAGTGTCGCTGTCAGCAGCCGGTGCGACTGTGCTCGTGCTCTTCTTACTGCTGCTGCTGTCGCCGTAGTAGCCGACCTGCTGGAGCCACCACTTGGGGTAGAACAATGACGTCGCAGTCATGTGCGCAGCGTACAGGTTCGACATTTGGTAGCCGTCGTGGAAGACCGTGACGAGGTACTCAAACAGCTCCGTGAACGTCTTGTGGCTCTGCGTTGCAAACAGTGTGCTCTGCTCAGTCAAGAAGCTGCTCATCGCCGCGTCGCCCTCGGTGCGCTTCACGAGCGCAGCTTGTGCGAGCAAGTCGGACTGGAGACTCCCAACAAGCGCTTCGAGCTCGAGCTGTACCTTCTCGACGAACGGGTGCGCGTGCTTGTAGAAGCGCGCGACCCAGTTCCCCACGAGCGCGTGGACCCAGAACGACGACGCGCGGTCGTACGCAAGAAGCGAGCCGCGCGCGTACTGCGCTGGGATTGCGTCGACCTTTGTGTACACAGGTGCGTACGACGTCGCGTGCGGCGCGTACTGGCCAAACCAGATGTACGCATTGTCGGCGTTCGACGGGTCGAGGATCGACACGAACGAGTAGCTCGCGCGGAAGATCGAGATTGCGCGCTCGAACGAGCCAGCTGTGAGGTCTTGCTCAGTCATGTTGCCGTTCAGCCCAGCGTCGTACCGGTCCGGGTCGCCGTACGGACCGCTCGCTGGACCAGCAGTCATGTCGAATGGCGTGCCTTCGTAGTGGTCGCGCTGGAAGCGCATGATGTCGTGCGGCGACAGCGCCGTCGCTGGTTTGATCGAGAACGGGTAGTTACTCGAGAACACGTCGGTCTCGGGCGAGAGGTCGAGGCTCGGGTCAGCGAGCGTGAACAGGCGCCAGATGCGGCGCGTGGAGTAGTACTGGTGCCCCTCCTCGCGCGGCTGCGAGTACACGCGCGTGAAGTCGAATGGCTCTGAGCGGTTCCAGATCCCATTGCGCAGCGCGACGTCGTACAGATTGGCCGACGCCATGAACTCGTCGGTCTTGTTCAGGTCGATCTCGTGGATCACGAACTGGTTCGCAACAGCGCTGATGTGGTCGTCCGGCACGCGCTGCGCGGCCCAGATCGCAGACTTACCCGTGTCATCCGGCAAGATGTGGAACATCCACGCTTCCTTCGTGTCGGTCACAGTCAGCGCTTCGCCTGCTTCGCCGTACACACCGTCGCCTTCCCACTCGGCGCCGTAGTAGCCGTACTGCACGCCGAGGTCGCCCATGATCTGGATCGCGTCGCGCGCCGTCTTGGCGCGCTGGAGCGCAATGCGCGAGAGCTCCGCGACATCAAAGAGCGCAGCGCCGCCTTGCGAGATCGGTTTGCTGTAGAACCGCGCGCCGCACGTGCTCTCACCGATCGCGACTTGGTGCTCGTTGATGATGCCGTACGCGCCGTCGATGTACGCAAACGTCTCGTTCACTTCAGGGATCGTGCCGATCGCTGGCGACGCGGTCCAGTTATAGAAGCGCTTGTCGAGGTTCTCTGGGAGGTACTCGCTCCCACGTGCACTGCCGACTGCGCGTGCAAGCGCGTATTGTCCGCCACCGCGCGCGCGAGAGAGATCCGAGACGAGTCAGTCTGTCAGTCAGATGCCTCTTACGTTGAGTAGCTGCTGCGAAGCAACGTACCGTAGCGCGGGTAGTCAAACGCCGCGAGCACGACGTCGTGCAGCGCGCCAGGCGCGTGCTTGCGCGCGGGGACTTTCACGATCCGAAAGTCGCACGACGAGCAGTCGTTCGTGTGCGTCGTCATTGGCGCATTCGTCGTTGACGCCTAGTGTGCAGTGCATTGCGCGCGTCGAGCAGCAACATGTGCGTCAATACGGTGATTGATATGAGTACACAGAGAGATGCGTGTGCGCACCTTGGCGCCAACGAGGATCGCAGTGCAGCGGTCTTCAGCGCGCACGACAGCGCCGACGACGAGCGCCGCAGCGAGCAATGAGCGCGTCCAGGAGCGCATCGCGGCGAGAGCGATCGATGTGCGCGTGAGCAAGCGAGGTCGGGAGTGGTGCGCTCGTGTACACACATCTGTCCACGGCATGTCATGTTTCTCGCGATTAGGAGTTAAAATTTATGCTTGTGTGGGAATGTGGAAAATCAGTCGCCGAAAGATCGCACGAGGCGTTCTGTGCGCTCGCAAGTAGCAGCCCCGGGGCTGCTGTTTCGCTTAGTACAGTGCTTGGCGCGACTGCAAAAGATCGAGGTCGAGGTGGTGCTCGCAGATCCGTTTTCGAGTCGGCATGAAGCGACGGTGGCAGCATGATGCAAGACGCAGGAAGCGGCGTGTGCGTGCGAGCAAGTGGCGAGAGGAAGCAGCCAGATCCGTCCGATCCGATCTGGTCGTTTGACGACGCTGGTCAAGCTCGCCTGGGTCTGCCTGGGATCTCGTATCCCAGTCCATGCTCGCCATGTGCTTTTTGTTGCTCGAAGAAGAGCCACAGCGCCGACATGTCACGCCGACATTCGTGTTTGGTGCGAGGTGTCCAAGCAGTATGAGTCTTGTGCGTGTGAGCTCTTTTGCATCGAGGACGTCGTCGAGGACATCAGGAGCAGAAGCAACATGTGAGTGTTAGTGTTAGTGTAGAGCGAGAGATCGCCATGGCATTTAGCTCGAGCTCGAGGGATTCAGTGTTTTCAGCACAAGTCACAGATTGACTGGAAAATGGTGTGCGCCACACGAGTCAAATTTTCGTGCGAGATTCTCTGGTCAGACGAGCTGCCCTGTCTGCTTTAATTTAGACTTGGAGTTTGTATGTCTATGCCAGATGCTCAACCTTTGGGTCACGAGCATACAAAGATCAAGACAAATACGCAAGGCATTTTTTGGAAGCATGGCTCGTCTCTGTCCGTGCGTCTTTTAATCCTTGTATTCAGTGTATCCGATGTATGATTTTATAGAGGTGCACAGTGCTCTATTTTCACTCGGTTAAGCAGGTCGTCAATCGAATGCATTCGACAGACTATTGCTTCTCGCAGTGCACGCGGTGAGTGCAGTTGTGACCACCACCGTGCTCTCGGCATTTCCGCGCGAGCGCCGAGTGCTGCGTGTGCCGAAGCGAGCCGATCGAGAAGAGCTGGCTGTGTGTGTCTTGTGCGTGTGTCTCTCCATTGCCCGACTCGACCAACGCAGGACGCAGCAGTGAAGCAGTCGCAGTCAAAGTCTCCAACGTCGTTGTTGGTGTCGTGCGTGTAGTAGTACCTGTGTGTATCTCTGCGTGATCACACGAGATCACACGAGACCGAGTCCTCCAGTCGCGGCGACGTCGCGACACGCCACTTGCCGATCGTGACGCCAGCGGCTCTTGCCAGATCCAAACGCACACAACACAAGACACGTGCGTCCCCTCGGTCCGCGCGCCTCACGCCTGCGCGCTCACTCACTCAGTCCTTTGCTCTCTCGACAGCGAAACTCCGAACGAGCGATCCGATCCGAGCAGCGAAAGACCGCCACCACGACCGCACATCGAGAGACCTCTCGATCGACTGCGCGTACATCCACACACACACGCACACACCATACGCATCTGCATCGCCACGTACGACATACATCCCCACACATCCACATCCACACATACAACTACCACACGATGGAGGTCCTCATGCGCATCGCCGACGACGAAGACATCCGCAATGGCAAGTTTGACGCACGCAATCCCGCTGCATCTGACGACGACGAGCAGTCGAACAGCAGCGAGACGCGCACGAGCGACGTGAGTTTGCCGACACCGCCGCCGCGGCAGTTCTCGTCGCGGCTGAACGCGGAAGAGGTCTTCCAGAAGAACATCGTCGGGATCCTCAACAAGCGCGGCTACAACGTGCGCGACTCGATCCTCGCCGAGAGCTCCGAGACGTCGACGTCGAGCATCACGAGCACGAGCTCGAGCATCTCGTCCGTGCTCCTCGGGCTGCGCGAGCCCGTGCACGGACAAGGGCCGCTGCACATCGCAGTGCGCAAAGGCGACTGCCAAGTGCTCGACGCCGTGCTCGAGAACGGCTACGCAGACGAGATCATCAACGTGCAGGACAACAATGGGAACACGGCGCTGCACTTTGCTGCCGGCGCGTGGCGGCGGCCGCAGTGCATGCCGATGACCACGAGTCTCCTCGCCGCTGGCGCAGACGTGACGATCAAGAACAAGCGCGGCCTCACGCCCATTGGCGTGCACATGCTCACGCTCAAGATCGACAACCCGATGCTCTTGATCAAGCTCCTTGAGTTTGGCTCGGACCCGGACACGGAGATTGACGGCTCGTCGCTGCTCCACATCGCTGCGCGGCGGGACTTTGGCGTGATCGCCGGTGTCCTCGTCGCGTTCCGCGGCTCCATGACGGCGCTGAACCACGACGGCCTCATGTGCTACGAAGTCGCGTCGAAGCGCATCAAGCGGTTCATGGTACGGAGCATCCATAGCGCGCCGCCGTACGTGCCGCAGTCGCAGCGGAGCAAGTGCATGCTCTGCAGCGCAGCGCTGCTCACGCCAAAGAAAGCGCTCGCGAACTTTCTCAAGAAGGTCATGGGCATGAAGGTCGCGCGCCACCAGTGCAACTGCTACCACTGCGGCATGGTCTTCTGCGGCCAGTGCCTCAAGCGCACGCAGTCGAGCGACGCGATCCCGTTCACGCGGTCGCCGGACGACAAGCTCGCAAAAGTCAAGACGTGTCGTCTCTGCGAGTCGACGCTGCACGAGCGGCTCCAGAAGAAGTACGCGCAGCAGTCGTTTGATGCGCACCTCATGGGCTTTGGGTCGTCGATATGATCGACGTACTGCGCACCTCGTACCGGAGCTCAGATCCAGAGAGCAGCTACACACGCACTACTACCACACTTTCCCACACACACACGCACGCACGCACAAACGCACGAGCGCCATTGCTACGATGAGTCTATGAGTGCGCCCCAGAGAGCGAGAGCAAGCGAACGACTCGTGCTGCTGCCAAGTGTGTACTACTTCGTTAGGTCTCTCTTCTCTCGAGACCAACCGACCGCACTAACTTAAAAGCTTCATACATCCTCCCATCTGTCTGTCTGTCTGTCTGTCTGTGGTTGAGTGGGGTCGGTCCATGCGCCGTCATCGTCATCGCAGTGGACGACCCGACTGCCAGGTGAACGACCGAACGCGTCACGTGCGACGCGTTGTCAGTCGAATATCCGCGCAAAGTCGGCCGCGCCGTCGTCGTCGGCTGCGACTGCGCGCTTGAGCGCTCGCTCCGCCGCTTTCTCCGGGTCGCGCCGCGGCGTCGGATACGCGTCGAGCACGAACTTGCCCTGCGTGCTCGTCGCTTCGGTCGAGCGCGCAGGGAACTTGGCCCACTTTGTGAAGTTGTGCAGCACGATCGCAGTGACGACTGTCGTGTCGAGCGCCACAGCAGTCGCCTGTGCGCCGTGGCTCGACACGTGCACGAACGCATCGCAGATCGCGATCTGCTCAGGCGAGAGACCAGCGACTTCGTTGTCAATCACAAACGCAGTCGAGCCACTGAACGGCGCGTGGTGCGCAGCTGGAGGAGTAGGAGCAGAACGACGAGTCAGTGAGCTCATGTGTGTGTGACTGCAGTAGTGGTTCATAGACAAAGACAGAGTGCGTACCGACAGAGCCTAGCTGGGCCTTGATGCCGACAATCGCGCAGCCTTTCGACTTGAGGTACTCGCGCGCGTCACCAAACTTGTAAAAGTGCACAATGTCCACGTACTTGTGCGCGCGATGTGCGCCGTGCGTACCGAACCGCGTCGTGCCGACTGAGGAGCGCACGAAGAGCGGTCATAGTGCATGAGAGTGTTCCAGTCGATCAGTCAGTCCGTCAGCTGGCACACATCTATTCGACACGCAGGCGAGTGCGAGGACATGAGGGCAATGGACGACGCACCAACGATGACTTGTGTGGCACCGAACGCCGACGCTGTGCGCAAGAACGTGCCGAGGTTCTGCTTCGAGCTCTGGTTCGACAGCACGACGTAGAGTGCAGGCGCAACGTCTGCTGTAGCAGCGCTGTCGTCACTCATGCTGCTGCTACTGCTGGTGGTGGTCGTCAAGCTTGTGCAGCAAGGTCGACTCGCGCCACAATTCATTCCACACATTCCAATGTATACTAATATAGGATAGATGTTCCTAATGTAGCATGGTGTGTGTCCACAATGAAGAGGGAAGCGAAGACCTCGAGTGCATCGAGTGTCGAGTGGACGACTCAGCCGCGCTCGTGACGATCGAAGCTCGGAGACTCGAGTCGAGTTGAGAGGCTAGCCATTCTCTCAGTTCCACAGACCGAAGAGCTGGCTGGTGTCGTGAGCAACGTTGTGCTCAACAGAGTCGCATCGCTTGAACAAAGCTACCTCCAGTTCACGAGCACTGACGGGCATGAAGTCCACGTCAGGCTTCCTGCTGCTACCTGCGACACAAACGCTGGACTCCATGCACCATCACAACCACATCCACAGAGACGAAGACAACAAGACAGACGCATAGGCAAGATGGATGACGAGTGGTTCGCTCGTGTCTATTGCGTGGGCTCTTGCACATCATGCAGGTGCGTTTGCCTCACTTGCTTTCGATGTAGCGGAAGAAGCGGTGCGTCATCTCAACGCCAAGGAAGAGTGAGCCGTTCGCCGGGAACGACCGAAGCACCGCCGCCGACCAGCCGCGGTAGAACCCGCGGATGCCGTACTGCGAGTACACGAGATGCGCTGCACCGCGCAGTCCAAGCGGCGTGGGCTTGCCGCCACTCGCGCCAGCGCCTTGCGTTGCAGTCTGCATATACGCTTTGAGGACGTCCGCTGGGAAGACGACGCTCCAGCCCGTCGCGCCAGCGAGACCGCCGGACGCGAGGATCAGGAGCGGGTGGAGCTCGTTCTTCGACTCCTTCCCGAGGTACGACGCCCACGCAGACGTGTACGCCTCGTAGCACCCAAAGAAGAAGAAGTTGAACGGCACGTCGCGCAGGAGCAGCGCCGAGTAGCCGCGGAAGAGACCGGGGATGCCCTCTTGCTTGAACACTTTGCGGAGACAGTCCCACGGACCGTGGAACTCTGTGTGATCGGCAGTCAAGCGGACGTGTGTGAGTGGGGATGACAGTGATGATGCTCTGTGCGAGGCGTGACGGCAGAGCGCACGCACCTCCTTTGCCGAGACGTCCGCGCTGGAACTGCAGCTTGCACTTGATCACCTCTGCTGGCGTGATCGCCTGATGGGCGACAGCAACAGCAGCAGCGTCCACATCAAGGAGACACTCGTCAGCAGCAGCGATACACAAAAGCACCGATACAAAGAGTGCCATTGACGCACCGTGGCTGAAAAGACGCCAGCGACACTGCCCATGAGCGCTTCATCAAGCGTCGTGAGCTGGTACTCTTCGTCGTCTTGCTGGAGCGTGCGCTTCGTGTGCAATGCGAGCACTGCGCGCTTTGCGATGCCGTTCGCGCTAAAGAGCACCGAGTTCTCAATGATCGAGCTCGAGAGCGCAGGCACTGCGCCTTTCCAGAGCGACGCCACGCCCTCTTCCGCTGCGATGCGGCGGAAGCCATGGAGCACGCCGTTGTACGTCTTCACCGCCCCCTGCGTCTGCAGCCGCGTCTTCACCACTTCGAACGGCAGCCCGGCGTAGACGCAGCAGAACGCGCCAACGACACCTGACGCCGTCTCGCGCAGGTCCAGCATCGTGTGTGTGCTCTAGTGTGCTGTAGTGCGTGTGGTAGCTGGTGCTGCTGCTCTCACGAGCGCTGCTGCTTGTGGTGGTGGCGAGTGCGTTCGCGGCCGCAGATGCAAGAGTAACTGAACCGTTGCAATTTGGATTTGCGTGACGGGGTTGAACCAGCCCGAGTGACTTGGTTTCAGTATCAGCAAATCGCTGGTTGGCTGCTCAAGCCCGACCACATCCGAGACGCATGCTGCTGCTCGTGCGCCGCGCGCTCTCGAGCGCACCTGCTCCGTCGACGACGACTGCTGCTGCAGTGCTGCCATGCAGCGTCCGTGGACTGCGCACAGGTCGACGAGGCGTCCAGCGGCAGGTCAAGTCGCGACCGAGTCCGTCGACTGCAGATGCCATTGACATTGACAGCGAGCAGCCGGCTCCTATCCGCGCACTTGCTGCAGCAGCCGCCAAAAGCAGCCGCACGAGTATCGCGCGCACAACCACCGCCGCAGTACGAACAACTCCTGAGCGTCCACTGGTCGTGCTGCCACCGCTCATTCGTGTGCGCGACCTCGCGAAAGCGCTCAAAGTCCCGGTCGACGACGTGCTCAAGCGCGTCGCGACGCGCGCGCACCGGAAGCTCCACATGCGCTGGGGCGACAGTCGCTTCGAGTTCAAGAACGTCAAACAAGTGATCGTGCCGTTTGCCATGGCGCAGCACGTTGCAACGCGCGACTTTGGTCGCCAAGTCGCGTACGACGCCGTGGAGCCCGAGTTCTCGTCGCCGCCACGCTCGAGCAGTTCAACGACGATGCACCGCCGCCCAGTGATCGCAGTCATGGGCCACGTCGACCACGGCAAGACGACGCTCATGGACGCTTTGCGCCACGCACGCGTTGCGACGCGCGAGACGCACGGCATCACGCAGAAGCTCAACGTCGCCGACGCCGTCCTAGGACCTGACCGACTCCCGGCGACGTTCCTCGATACGCCTGGGCACTTTCACTTCTTCCGCATGCGCACGACAGCCGCGCACGTCGCAGACCTCGTGCTCCTCGTCGTCGCCGCAGACGAAGGCTGTTTGCTCCAGACCGCTGAGTCGATCGGTGCGATCGAAGACGCTGGGATCCCTGTCGTCGTGTGTCTCAACAAGGTCGACGTCGCAACGCCCGAGCAGATCGCGCAAGTGAAAGCCGACGTGCGGAGCTACGTCGCGCTCCAGCACTGTCCGATCGTCGAGATCTCGGCCACGCAGGCGCTGAACCTCGACGCACTGACCAACGCGATCGCAGCGACCGTGAGTGCGCCAGCAGCGCAGCGCCAGCGACTCGTTGACGTGAGTCCCACGACATGCGCAGAGGGCGTCGTGCTCGAGAGTATTGCGATGAAAGGTCGTGGAACGGTCCTGCGCGTGCTCGTGCGCTCTGGCGTGCTGCGCAAGCACGACCACTTTGTCGCAAACATGATCCACGGCGCCGTCCGGAGCCTCCGAAGTGCAGACGGAGCTGAAGTCACAGAGGCGCTCCCAGGCACAGTCGTGGACGTGATCTACGCAAACAAGTCGAAGAACGTGGACGCGCCGAACGAGTTTGGCTTCTTTGTACTCCCAGAGGCGCGAGCGAAGCAGGTCATGGAGCAGCGGTACGTCTGTGCGAGTGGATGTGCTGGGGCGATGTGGACATGACTGACTGACTGGTTGATAGGCAACTGGCACTCGACATCGAGGAGACGCTGGTCTACCAAGGCAGCAGCAATAGTGACAGTGGCGGCGACTCAACAGCAGTAGCAGATGACAACGAGGAAGAAGAGGAGGACGATGAGGACCTCAATGACCTGAGCGAAGACGACTTGATCGAGACCAAGTCGGTGATCGTGAAAGCCGACGGCGCTGGGTCGCTCACGAGCATCCAGGACACAGTCGACGACATGCCTGGCATCTCGGTACGTCATGTCATTCGATCGACCGCGTCTCACGATGCACGAGCTGCTGACCTCACGCTTGTGCCTCTCCTTCTCGTGCGATAGACTGTGCGCATTGGCATTGGAAACATCACGACAAAGGACATTGACGTCGCGATCAACGGCAAGTGCCCGATCTTTGGCTTCAACGTGAAGCTCCACCCAAAGGAGAAGCGCCTCGCAGCAGCGCGTGGCGTGCGCGTGATCCTCCACTCGACGATCCACGGTCTCATTGAGGACATCGTCGCGTTTGAGAAGCGCGAGTCGTAGTTGTAGGCGTCGACTAGTGCACAGGATAGAGAGAGAGAGTCTTTTCGATCGCCTCTGCCTCTGTGTTTGATGCAATGAGCGGTGGTCAGGCTGCTGGTGTGTGGAGCCAGCGGAACTGGAAGCTGTAGTCGGCGCCTGTTGTCGTTGACAGAGATGCCAAGCACAGCGGTCAGTGCTGCTAGTCCTCGTGCTCGTGCTCGACGAGACACGCTACACACAAGCGCGTACCAATGTGGTCAAGCGATGTCTGCACAGCGTACACGAGCCAGAGCAGGAGCTTGGACTGGACGACAGCCCACTGCTTCTCGAGCACGAGCGCGAGCTGCATGAACGTCGCAACGCCGAGTTTGCGCCGCAGCGTCGCGCTCACGAGCAGGAACGACAGGAGCTCGAGACCGCTGTAGACCATGACGTTTGCGATGCGGTGCTGGATCTCGCTCGAGTCTAAGCTCGCGATCTGCTTGTAGTACGCGCGGTTCTGCAAGTGGTACACCGCTGCGACGTAGAGACTGTAAATGAGCGGCACGATCACCTCGGTGTACTCGACGAGCACGACGAACTCGCTCGTGAACAGCAGCTGGTTCACGCGCTTCACGAACTGCACGCGCTGCGCAGTACTCGTGAGTGCAGCTTCGGCTCGCTCAACTGGCACGATGCTCGTCTCACAAGTTCTCGACTTGCTCGGCACTGTCGGCGACGGAACGATCTGTGCGCTTCGCTGCTGCGCATTTGATGCGTTTGTCTTTGCTGGCTTCGTTGACCGCAGCGTCGCGAGCACTGCTGTCCCTGTGTGTGCACACACTTGACGCAGCGACGGATGCGAGCGCACGTCCGCGTCTTCATCGATGATGATCAGCGCAACTTCGACGAACGTCTTGCCGTGCCACGCATGTGTCGGCGGGATCAGCGCCATGAACTTCTGTACGTCGGCGTGAGCGACAAAGATGTCCCGGAGCGACAGCAGCGCCTGGAGCCAGTCGATGACCGAGATCACGAGCGTTGTCCTGATCGACGACGACTGCTGCATGCAGCACGCGACGTACAACGCATTGAACAACTCAACATTTAAGATGACAACATCAGGCTTGAGGTCGTCGAGGTCGCCGAGAAACTTGCTCATCCAGTTCTTGAGCAGGATCTTCAGGATTGGCAAGAGTCCGACGTAGAGTGTCTGCGCACTCGCGTCGATTGAAACGAAGCCGTAGATGTACGCCGGGTAGATGAACGTGAGCGAGATCTGACAGAGGAACACGAACGTGTAGTTGGTCAAGTCCGTGCGGAGCTGCGCATCTGCCTGGAGCGCGGACCGGAAGTAGTACGCAAAGAGCGCAAAGACGACGAGGCTCCAGAGCGGCGTGCCGACGACCATTGCGAACGGCAGCGGAAATCCGACGGCGAGCGAGACAGCGTACTCGAACGCGACGCTCAAGACACTTGGCGTGACGGAGAGCACAACCATGCGCGTGGTCGTGAACGTCAGACCTTGCACCGTGTGCTTGAACTGCACCATGACAGTCCACGTGATCAGGATCACAGTGAAGAAGTTCCGGAGCCAATGGACGTAGTTCGCGTTCGTGCCAGTGCTCGGATCTGCGAGCGGGACGCAGTCGATGAGCGTGATGATCACGAGGTTCGGGAGCGGCGTGAGGCAGCAGATCGCAACCACGCGGAGCAAGCTCGCGGTCTTGGCATACACGTCAAACTTGCGCAGCCGCTCGAGCGAGTACTCACCGTGGAGCTCGACCTGGCAGTCGAACCACAACGTGACGAGCTTGCGAGTGGCTTTGAGGAACAGGCCCATACTTCTGTCGGTCAACGAGCTGCGGCTGATCGGTGGTTCGTCACTTGGGTGTGAGTCAAAGACTGCAGCAGCGCTACGTGGTTGGCGAGCGCCCACGGCAGCGAGAGCGCAAGAATGTGCAAGTTGACTTTGGGATCTGGTGCCGGCTCAACGACGCTACTCATAAGCACGACTACAAATAGCGCTTTCGCGTTCTCCACTTCGTCGTGTGCGCTTCCTCCTGCAGCACTCAACAAGAACGATGTAAGACCAAGAGGTGAGCTGGGAATGCAAAGACAGACACGAAGACACGCCACAACGGAGCAATTAACGCGAGCTCGTTCAACGCGCTTCGACTTCTCCCAGACATCTGTCGTGCACGAGCGCTTTCAGTTGATTGGAATGATCGAGAGCGTCGCTTTGTTGACAACAACATCCAAGCCCCTCCTGATCCGCACAAAGCAGCTTGTCGCCAGCGTTGACTGCTATCTCCGACACTAGCGGAGTCTGTCCATTGCTGTTTGCGCACCAGCTAGTCTTTGCAACGCCTCGCCGGGACAGTGCTCCTCGTGTGAGCACTGTACTGACACACGGCAGCGACTTGGAATTGGATGTACCCATTCTCGCGAATGGCATAGTGGTTCAAGTTCAAGGCACACTCGGCGTCTCTGCAGCGCAAGGATGAGTCATTAGCCGTCATGGACTGAGGTCGGATCAAGCATCAGCAAAGATCACAGCAACCAACATCATGAGCAAGCTCTCATGCACGAGCCTGGTCTTGTTGGCATCAGTGTCAAATTGTACTCGAGGCAACTGGTCGCGATTCGTCTCCAAGCGTCGCGGCGCTTCGTGGCTGGAGTGCGAGTGCGCTGATTGTGGTCATTCCCGAGAGCTCACGGCTCTGTGCAAGCAAGCAAACAAGTCGACATCATAGACCAGCGATGCCAGGAACTGAAGCCACTGCAGACAACCAAGCAACTGTGCTTTCAGAGCACGCGAGTGCGAACGAGGCATGCTTTTCGGTCATTCCCGACTGCATCCCGCTCCTGCGCGACGGAGATGTCAAGCAGAAGCTCCTGCAGTGGTGCGCTACATGTGATTTTGCATGTGAGCGAATGTGTATGAAGCGCCAAGATCTTGTGCTCACACGCTTTCGCGTCTTCTTGCCTGCACGCTCGACGACCGACGTGAGCAGGAACCTCGATGCGACGTTGCAGCTCCAGCGCTTTCGCGTCAAGCAGCGCATCACGAGCGACCACGACGAAGCGCTCATTGCGCAGTTCTTTCAAGACGAACACGTACACACAGCACTATCTGTACGTCTGTCTGTTTGTATGTCTATCTGATGATGGCGCTAAGCTACCTGCGCTACCACGAGAGCTGCTCACACACATGTGTGTGTACCTGCCAAGCAGCTCCCAGCTGAGCTCCGCAGCAACACGAAGCGCATTTCGTGCCGACAGCTGCGCACGAGCGTGACGACACTCGCGTTTTTTGATCGCCTCGTCGATGCAGGCATCGTGACGCCATCCGGTGTACTGCGGCGCTGTCTCGACGACGTCCACGATGGCGCGACTGCGAGCGACTTGCTCAAAGACATGTTTGTGAACCCCGAGACTGAGCACACGGACGTGTTTCGTGACGACGACGAGCAACAGGAGCTGCTTTTCTGTCTGCTCAAGACGCTCGTCATTGGCGGTGCGATGTGCCAGAGCGACGAAGCGTTCGCGCCGTACGAGCAGCTCACGAAGCGGCTGTACAAAGGGCTCGTGTCGGTCAAGAAGAGCGACCGCGCAGGCAGCGGCGGCGTCGAAGTGACGTCGCGCGTGTACGCTGTCGACGGCGTGTTCCCAGCGCCCGACTCGCGCTTTAGCTCGTGCTTTGTCGTGCTCGACGCGCGCAAGCGCTGGCTCACGCTCTGGCACCACCACTTCCAGCCATTCTGGTAGCCACGACGAAGTTTCGCAAAAATACATTCTACAAATCGCACGTGCGCTCAGTGCAATCGCAAGAATTAGGTTTTGCACACGATGCATCGCACGCCGATTCGCCTTACTCAAGTTGTGCGCATTGCAGTCGACTACAGACTGCAAGTCGGTTCACTCACTCTATCGCGTCTCTCGCGAACAGTCTTGGTCTCGCGAATGGACTGGGTCGAGGCAGTCCGTCGACTCGACAGAGGGAGAGGTGACGAATGTTGATTGCCGCAGAGATGTTCCGGTCCCACACGCTGCGAGGGCAAGCGTTGTTTAGACAAACGCGCAGCGCATAGGCCCGAGCTCGAGGTCCTGGGGAGCCCCGCCAACTTTGTGCTGCAGCAGCAAGACAACTGCGACGTGTTGTATTCGTCCTCAGCGATGGTTTTGGCGTCAGCCGCCACTTTCTTGCGCAGCGTCGTCGTTGGAACCGCAGGACTCTTCCTGCCGGAGCTAGGGAACTGGGCGTCACCCAGACTACGACAGTGTCCTTGTTGCCGCCTTTGAGCTCCCGCACTATGCGCTCGTAGGTCTTTTGGTGGGGCACGTGCACGTGTGTACGCATCTTCAGTCGCTTGAACCTGTTGGCACCGAAGAAGTCCATGACGTCGCGCAGGTGCGCGAGCACGAAGCGCACTCGCTCGACCAGAGTATCGCAGTTGGCAGTCTTTGCGCTTACAACACTGGCATTGAGCGCAACGACCGGTTCGGCTTTGTCGATCCACATCTTCGTCAATCGCTTACGGTCTGTCGACCCCGCCTCCTGACGAAAGCACGCGCTCGGCCACATGATGACGTCATGCTTTGTGCGGTTGGCACCTTCATCCATGAGCGCAGACCTTGCGTCGTCATTGTGGACGACTGCAGTGAGAACAAGATCGCGACCAGGATCGACCGCGACGATCTGAGCTCCGCGTTCTTTCACAGCCTTTTGCCAGCTTCATGGCGGCGTCGGCTGCCGTGTCGCTGGTTGTGGATGGTGCTGCGCTTGAACGCGACAGGAGGACCGGCACACTGACTCCGTTTGTGATCAAGAAGTTCTCGAACCGCTTGCGTTTGAACTTGTCGTGAGCGAAGTACATGTTCCACAGAGCGCGTTCGTCGGTCGACGCTGCTTCGGTGACGCCATGCATGACGGCGTGCAAGTCACGCAAGACGGAGATACTAACCGGGATGTGCATTGCTCGCAACTTCTGCGGCAGACGCGAGTACGTTCTGATTGCTTCATTTGGCGTTAAAGTTCTCGATGTCTTTGAGCATGAAGTCCCCAAGCTACAGCTTTCGCTTGAGCGACCCTGTCAAGAACCCAGGGCTGATTGCGGCTGCCAGCGAGTCGCTGACCGACTGCAGCATGGTGACTTGAGCAGCTGAGTGAGGTCAAACGCTTGTATTGCTCGATGAGGCCCGGCACCTCAGTCGCACTGTCGGCACACTCAATGGCTAAAGCGATTGCGCAGTTGCGGGTCTTGTCGTCGAACATGCCGTCGACTTGAGGCCGCACCCACCGTCTCGTACGCGCGTACGTGTTGTGGTTTGTGGAGATGCAGAAGTTCGCGTGAATTTGATCTGCAATCTGCGTGAGCATGCGCGCCATGCCGCGCTCGCGCGCAACAGGAGTGTGACCATGCGGGTACAGCTCGGCGTATGCGCGCACGGACTCGTTTAGTGCTGGATCGTTGGACTGCAGGTGCTGTGTGATGGTGGGCAAGTTTGCGATAGCAGACGTACAGCGGTTGAAGAACGTGAAATCAAGGCGTAGATCAATTCCGCCATTGACCGTGAGCATGCGTGTTTCGTGCAAGCTGGCGAGGAGAGAGGCTTCGCTTGCGATAATCGAGCACTTGGCGGCGTCCAGCCCGAGCAGCTCTTTCATGCGTTCGCTTCTGCACACTGAAGCAAGCGCGCACTTGATCGGCATGAGCTTCACGTTGCTCAGTAGTGCGCGCTTTGTAGCTCGGCTGTCCATACGCTTCTTCGGCGGCTCGCCGTCCGGGCGGCTCTTTTGGCTTTCTCTTCGCCGCCATCTTCTCGAATGGCGAAGTATGTGGCGCTCGTCGAATTTTGGCCGTTGATACTCCAGATTTTGAAAATATTGTTTCAAATTTGAACCAAAAGGACTTACATGGCGGTTCAGAGACATCCTTTCGACTACTAGTACTCGTCTGTGTGGTCACTGCGCGGGGATTGAACGGCTACACCACTCCACCACTGCCGTATATGCGAGATCTGGCAGAGGAACAGATCAGACACACATCTGCGGCCGCGAACGCGCTCACCACTGGCGCTCGTCTCAAGAGCAGCAGCAGCTACCGCGGTCATCTCATCGTTCTAGCGGCACCCTGGCCATCTCGATGCAAGTACCCATTCGCCTCGGCTCGCTGCGCACGGCGGTGCGCGACTCGGCAGCTACGCCAGACCTCGCGGTGCGCAGCAGCAGCAGCAGCGAGAGCGCACACGGCGCAGCGCTCTTTGCCGCGTCGGCTGCACGCGTGTGCCGCGTATGTGCGCAGAACGCAGCGCGCTACACCTGTCCGCGCTGCAATGCGCCGTACTGCAGCGCTGCGTGCTACAAGCGCCACGGCGACGCGTGCACGGAGCGGTTCTTTGAAGAGCACGTGCGCAGCGCAGTGCAGCTCGAGAGCGCAGATGCGCGCCAAGCCGACAGCACGGCGCAGCGAAAAGTGAACGACATGCTCGCGCGCATCAAGCAGTTCCAGGACGAGTCCACAAACAGCTTGCTCGCTAGTAGCGACAACGACGACGAGGAGGACGACGAAGAGGCACTTGCACGTCTTGCGCACCTTGTGCTCGCAGGCGACGACGATGCACAATTGTCGCTCGACGCGCTCACGCCGCAACAGCGCAAGCAGTTCTTGGCTGAAGTCGCAGACGGTCGCTTGAGCCAGTTCGTCGCGCTCTGGCAGCCTTGGTGGCTCCTCGACGTTCGCTCGTACGAGCGCGAGACGGATGCTCGACGCCGAGCGCTCGTGATCCAAGAGATCAGCGCGAGCGACAGTCTCGATAAGGGCGAGCAAGTGCCACCGTCCGAGACACTTGGTCCTGTGATGATCGAAGCTGCGGCGTTCCCAGCAGCGATCTTCACACACGCAGATGCGAGTGCGATGCCAGCAAGTCTCGACGCACTGCTCCAGGGCCGCGCGCCGTCGCCACTGCTGCGGGTCCACGTTATCGAAGTCCTCTTTAGCTACGCGCTTGTGCTCCGGACGTTCAATGGCGACTGGGAGCAGGATCCGGTCGAGGCAGCGACGGCGCTACTGCACCTCGCTCCAGTGCTCACGCGCGCAGACGTGACGTACAACGCAGTGGAGCTCGTGCTCCACGCGTGCTTGTGCAAGCAAGTCGACGCTGCGTACGACGGCAGTACAAGCAGTAATACTAGCAGTGAAGCGCGCGCTCTGAACCAGCGCGTCGTACACGACGTGACGCGCTTGCTGCAGAGCAAGACGTTTGTGTTGGACGCACTAGCAGACGCTCTCGCGCTGCTCAGCGCCTACGCAGCGCACTTGACCGCAGAGCCGCGCGCGAGTACGAAAGACGCACGCGCGCAGCACCGCAGTGCGCGCTCGCAGCTCGCGCGCGTCGTGAAGAAGCTCGCGTTCTTCCAGACCTGGGTCTTCCACACGTCCGAGACGCGCTTGAGTGCGACGGCGCGCGACCTCGAAGCTGCAGCTGCTGCGGTCGCGACTGGCAGCAGCTCCTAGCGCCTTTGATGAGCCTCAGAGCCACTGACGAGCTCAGGACACCGAGCGGTCCTTGAGTCGTCGCAGTAGTCGTAGGACAGAGACAGACAAACAGACAAGCGCCATCGTATCGTCGACATCACAGTCGCCATCGAGACTTCATTACTTCATCATCATCACTAGTTCCTCCTCTTCGTCGCTCTCGTTGCGCGCTTCCCACAGCGTCGTCCCTCGTTCTCGACTCTACACATCCACGCGACAGCTCGCGCTCTCTCTTTGCCACTCATGTGCTCATGCGCTCGGCGGTCCAGAGCTCGAGAGCGCATTGAGCGCTGTGATCCACTTGTTGAACTCGCGCGACGACGGCGCCGTGAGGATGAGCTTCTTCCCGCTCTGCGTGAACTCGGGCGTGTTGATTGCAAACGTCAGCGCTTTCGGATCCGACTCGATCACGGCGTCCGTGAGCTGGATCGAGCTCGACTTGGCGCCGACTTGGTGCACCATGCTCTCGCGCTTGTACCCCGTCAAGCGCGTGCCTTGGAGCACAAAGAAGCGCTTCTTCGAGCCAATGAAGCGCCGACTGCTCGCGACTTTGAGCACACCTTGTGTGCACGTGAACGGCAGGATCGCGCGGACCCAGATCACGGGACCGATGAAGTTGTCCACGAGCACATACTCGTGCTTCGGGGTCGAGATCAAGAGCTCTTGGAACTTGACGCGCGAGCTCACAGTCACGATCTGCGAGCACATGATCTCGTCTTCTAATAAGTTAGTGTCGCGGTTCACGAGCAAGAGGCGCTCGTGGTCGGTCAAGAGCAAGTGGAAGCGCTTCTTGCGCTTAAGTGTGACCGGACCAGCGAGCAAGATGCTCTCGCGTGTCTTCAGCAGCGAGTCCCAGATGCGCATCGCGGGCGACCGGACAATCGCAACGATCGCGTTCCGATTCTTGCGCTTCACGGCGCTGCACACGTCCGGACGCATCGACAGCACCATCTCTTTCAGCGCGTCGATCTCTTTCGCACTCAGCACGCCTTCGCTCGCAAAGCCGTCGCAGAACTCGAGCATGTCTTCCACGAGCATCTCGTTCGTGCTCTGGCCGCTGCAGCCCGAGCCGCGCCGGACACTCCCGCGCGGCGACGGCGCAACGCTCGACGCAAACGAGAACCGACTCGTCATGACGCCAGTCGAGCGACTCGGGGTCTGCGGCGCAGCGACTTTCGACCGCGCAAACACGACGATCATTGGACGCACGGGGCGGCTCAAGAGCGCGATCGCGCGGTTGTACTCGAGTCCGCGGATGACTTCGCCGTCGACTGCGTGGATGATGTCAAACTGCCGCACGCCGTGCGCTTCGGCGTACCCGACGATGTTTGGATGCGCCATGGGCAAGTCTTTCACGATCACGTTCACATCGTCTGTCGTGATCGTCATGTTGAGACTCGCGCCGCGGAACTCGACTGCAAAGAGCCCATTGCGCGGGAACGGTCGGAAGAACTGGATCGCGAGCGGTCGCGTCTGGGTCTGGAGCATCTGCACGACGCTGTCGTAGCTCCGCCCGACGGTCCGCGCGCCTTGGACTTTGTAGATCACGTCGTCGATCTGGATCCGACCGCTCGCTTCTGCTGGACCGAGGCTGTTGTCTGGCCGGCGCTTGAACTGGTTCACAATGACCGAGTCGTTGTGTTCGCGGATCGTCATGCCGAGCGCGCGCTCGGCAAAGACGACTTCAAACACTTCGTTGCGCTTCATGGGCGCGAGTGCTTCGGTCTTGGGCGAGAGGCAGAGACAGAGCGGATGCGCGACGCGCGCGAGCACGTCTTTGCTGATCTGCACGAGGCTCGAGTTCGCTGTGTCAATGAGGTCGACCCACGCTTCGTCCGACACGCCAAACTGCGCGCGGAGCTGGGACTCAATGAGCGACTCGAAGACCTGGTCCGGCACGTTCGGGTCCCACGACACGACGCGCGTCGACGCGTCGTCGAGGTCGATCACGCGGATGCTGCACGACGCGACGCCAGTCGGTGCGTGCTGCGCTTGCTGCATTTGGTGGTGTTGTGGTTGTTGCTGGTGTTGGTGCTGCTGTTGTTGCTGTGGATACGACGACTGTGCCATAGCCATGTGTGTATATGTGTTGGAAATGGAGAGGGTGGTGGTTGTCGTGGCAGTGTTGAACGAAGGGAGCGAGCTTGGCACTGGCGTTCGCAGTAGCAGGCCGTCGTTGACGCGCTCTCTTGCTTTTCAACAGACACGCACACACAGAGGTGGCGCGTGGATGAATGAACGATGGATGGATGGATGCGAGCAGCAGGCAGGCAGTCGGCGGCCGAGCAGCGCAGGTGTGGGGCGGGGGAAGGCCGCAGATGCAGGAGTGAGCTGGAGCTGGAGCGCTGCTGTTGTTGTTGTGCGAGCGAGGCGCAATGTGTTGTGTTGGAAAGCAGACGGCGAGAGAATCGATCGAGGGGTGGCATCTGGCGATTCCGCTGGCGGCATACATTGTCCGTGGTGGCGCCGAGAAAGCGACGGTCGAGAGGGCTGATCGTGGCACGCGTGTTGCGCCAATTCTCGCGTTTAAAGTAGTGAATGTATGCATCGCGAGCAATTAGCGCAGTGGATACCCGCTTTAGAGAGGTGCGCTCGAAGAGACAAGGCTGAATCGTCCTGTCTGCGCTCGCGCGCTGAAAAACACAGAGCTGGCACAAGCATACATTGTGCGAGTGCGCACACGTCGCAGGTGCTTGGAACCGACCAACAGGCTTCAGGCTCTATCGCTAAGACTGTAGACAAGCATGCTGTCGTCGTTGACGCAGCGCGCGTGCACAGCGACGAGAGCGAGGAATCGCGACAGCTCTTTCCTATGTCGCTTTCCCACCGTCCATGGATATTGGCGCGCCATGATCATTGGATTTTCAGCGTTAAATTTTGGTCGCTCTGACTTGCTGCTCGTAAATCTGACTTGATGCGCTGGCTCTGCGTCTCTTCACCAGTCGCTCGTCACGCTCGTGTGTGTGTCTTGTGTGTCTTGTGTGTCTTGTGCAAGTGAGCTTGTCGAGTGCGTGTGCGTGTGAGCAAGCAGCAGTAGGCAACAGCACCGCGCCGTTTCAGACGCACAGCTACATGAGCGCGGACCGCACACATCGTTGGTTGGTTGGATGGTCCGTTTGGTTGCTTGCTTGGTTTGCTTCGGATAGCTTGTGCAACAACAACACAGCGTGTCCATGTCCATGTGCATGTACACGTCCGCTGTTAGAACGAGTCGAGTCGAGTGACCGCCCGATTGTCTGTATCGCTCGCGTTGATGCGCACTTCTTGCGTCAAGTGGTACTTGCACACTCGATCGCACTCGGCCGCTCTGGCAGCGCGAGGATCGCAGCGTGTGAGTGCTCCAAAGTGCTGCTGCTGCTCTTGCTGGCATGACTTGACTTGCATGCAGATGTCACCATACCTTCGAGAGCTCGTGCGACACAGTGCGCCGCTCACATTACTAGCCGCCATGCTGCTGCTGGCGTCACACACACGTCACTAGTGCATGCAGCGCAGG
Source organism: Globisporangium rhizosaccharum (assembly GCA_023333795.1). NCBI lineage: Eukaryota > Oomycota > Peronosporomycetes > Pythiales > Pythiaceae > Globisporangium > Globisporangium rhizosaccharum. Next base: position 4,761 of record JAASFN010000220.1, on the reverse strand, counting down.
CAGGTCAGCGCAAGTGCATGGCAGCTGGCAAACACGAATGCAGAGCGAGCAAACGAACGCTGCAGCAATGGCACACGACGGCGCGAGTCGAGATCCACTCGATGGCGCCTCGATATGCCCTGCGTTGAGCTGTCCCAAGGTTTTCTCACTCTCACACACCACGCAGACACCTGCGCACGTACACGCCTGGCGACCGCATCGGCGTGCCTGGCTGTCTCTGACGCTCACCTGCTCGCCACCTACCACTCATCTTATCGCTCGAACGAGAGGACGATTGAAAGAAAGATTGGGCTGGAGACCCGAGCCAGCGAGCTTGCACGAGCAGCAGCAGCAGCAACGACGACGACAGCAGTAGCGCTGGAAGAACGGCGAGGTACACGAATGGAAGCGTCCATCGCACATGAGCGTGTCAGTAAGTATGGGCAACAGCGAGCAGCTACAGCTGCAACCGAGCACCTCTCAGGGGCGGTTCATAATGATAGCGTTGGTTGGTAGTGTGAATAGTTAGTACATCGCAGACAGTTGCCCGCTTCCGGTTCCGCTACACTGCTTCGCCCATGTACGCGTCGCGCGAGACGCCGCGCTTGCGGAAGTTGCTCCCAGACTGCCGCTGCGACAGAAGGCTCTGCGTCGACGTGCTCGGCGACGAGAGCAGCGCGATGCTCGACGTTTCCGATGATGCCGAGTGCGGCGAGCCCATCTGCACGTAGTGCGTCGCGTCGGTCGTGTCGTGGTCGTCGGCACCGAGACGCTCTTGCGACTGGTGCTGGAGCCGCGGTGGCGGTTTGCCGTGGTACCCTGACGGTGCGCGCGACGGAATGAGCGCTGCGCTCGAGCTTGCAGACCCCGTGCGCGTGGGTGCGTCCGAGCCATTGTGCAAGCGTGCGTGCGCTTTCATCTTCTTCATCTTCTGGTCCGTCACGAACCAGTAGACGCCGACGCCTGCAGCGAGGAGCAAGACGCCGATGCTCGCGAGCACGACGTACATCCACCAGACCCAGAAGAAGCAGCCCGAGCCCCACGGCACGTGGCGCGCAAGGATCGACTTGGTCTGGAGGTTGGACGAAAAGCACGCGCACCAGTCGTCGGTCTTTGCCGTCGCGACGTACACTTTCTTGGTTGACGTCACGCCATTTGGGCAGTTTGTCGTCACGGCGAGTCCGAGCTGAGGAGCATGTGATCGAGTCAGTCAGCCAGTCGAGTCAGTCGCGTTGCGTCAGGTTTGAAATGACGACGCACCTTCTTGTCGACGCGGTCGTGGTAAGCGTAGAGTCCGTCCATGAAGACGTCGCCGAGCATGATCGCACTCCCTTCCGAGATCCCAATCGCACGACACGGGATGTCATTGTTCACGCCGTTCATCTCTGGGCGCCAGTAGTACGACGGCGGGATCTCGACAGTAAAGTGCTCGTTCGTTGCGCTCGAGCCGTCGGTCTGGAGCGCGAGGGAAATGTAGATCGACGGCAGCGTCAGGAGCACTGCGTCCGAGACGCGCGGGTCGCAGTAGTCGACGCCGCAGCACGACTTGCGCGAGTCAAAGTAGTTTGGATCGAACTTTGGCAATGCAGTGAGCGTCGCAGCTTTGATCTGCGCCATGAGAGCGTTGTAGATCTCCGGCGGGAACGCCATGTTGCTCGTGCCCGAGTCAATGATCGCCTGCCATGGATGCAGACGGACATATGGACAAACAGCAAGAGGAGCGACGAGGTGTCAGGACCGACAGGAGCGTGCGTCATCGCATGACTCTCTCTCTTGACTGTTGCGAGCTAACGGCGCACCTGCGGGTCGTTGTACTTGCTGCATGCAATGCCGAGACTCTTGCCGTTGAAGCCAATGTCTGAGATCGCAACGACGTACCACGCTTCCTACAACAGACACACAGCGAGTCAGTGCACTGCGGATTTAAGCAGAGAAAGAGTACAGTAGACGTTTTGTAAAATACGCACTCGAACAATCGGCGAGTAGAGCATCGGGCCTTGGTAGTACGACTCGCCACTCGGTCCGTTGATGCCGCCAATGAGGAGCTGACCTGCGTGCAGCGAGATGTTGGTCTGCTTGAGCAGCAGCGGCTGCATGATGCCGCAGAGCTGCATGCCAAACACGTCTCTCGTGGCGCCAGCGCGGACGAGGTCTTGGTAGAACGACGGTGGTGGCGACGACGTTGGCCGTGCGAGGGCGCTGTACGCGAGTCCGGTGATGCCGTCGTACTCGGGGCGGTAGAAGCTCTCCTGCGACTCGATGAGCAGGAACTTCTTCGTGACCGTTCCGATCTCTTTGGACGTCCACTGGTCCGTCGCAAAGTGGCCGCTGGCGAGCAAAAGACACACAGCCCGCGAGTGAGTCAGTAAGAGGCGACGCGTCAAGCGCAAGACGTCATCGCACGCAGTAGGACGCACCCAATGGACGCGCCAGCGAACGAGATCGTGACTTGGCTCGACGCCTCTGTGCACGTCGGCGACGCGCTGCATGCGAACGTAACCTTTGCGGCCGAGCCACAGCAGTTCGCACCGAGCACTGCGTCATTTGACGAGCCTGTGTCTGCAATCAAACGGAACGTGTTCTGCCACACACACAAACACACGAGTGGCGGAGTTTGAACGAGTCGGCGAAACAGAGCGCAATGGCGTGGGGTGTGCGCATGAAAGAGCGTACGTACGATCGCGCCGTTTGTGGCCGTTCCGATCTTCACGCTCACTGTGTACGCTGTATCAACAGATATAACGCGCATGCAGCACACACACATGCAGCGTCATCATCACGCATTGCTCTTGTAGTCACGGACAAGCAGCAACAACGACGCCGCTCGGTTGAGCGTGTCTCGATCGCCACCAGCTCGCTCGCACCTGTGCCCGAGTCGATGCCCGTGAGGTCGAGCGAGTACTTTGCATTGTCGGCACACACGAACGTCACGCCACTCGCGGTAAACAGCAGCGCGATGAGTGCACGCGCGAGTGTCGACACCATCGGCGTGAGCGGAGCTGTTCGAGTGTGGCCGCGCGCACTGCTTCTGCAGTGCGAACCGCGCACGAGGTGCTTGGATGCAAGTTGGCGCGCCAGTCTGCGGATCTGGGCGAGCACTCGCACGCACGCACGAAGGTACTCGACGAGGACTTGGTCAGCTCACACTCACGCTCGACGCACGCGCGGTCGAGGTAATGCCCAGTTCGCAAAAGGTCATACTGTCGTGAACAGTCGATCTGCATAGTGACGAAACCGAGGGGCAACTGACAACATCACGACAATAACAGTCCAATAATTGTATAACTCATCTTTAGATTTGACGACATTCTTTGTAGAGATAGAATTTCATGAATTTCCGTTTTCGTTTAGCATTCAAAACCCTCGTTTTCCGCACTATCACACAGCTCAATTGACGTATCCTGGTCGGACTTGAAGAGATTTGCGAGCTCCTGCGCGAAGATCGTCGACAGGAGCTATCATCAGAGGACCAAAGTTCGCCGATAGAAGGCGATGCTAGACCATCGACGATCTGCACGCTCCAGCACAGCATAGATAATATGAACTTGAGCAAAGCAGCAGCAGTTCATTACCTAAGGAATAGTGAACACAAGGTATTTCTCAGCCGATAATAAGCTTGGCTTCTGTATGTAAGAGGTAACGCAATATTTATAAAACACACTCCAGTCAAGCTAAATTTTATAGATCCGACGACGACGAGCGCACTCGGTTTTTGCACTATCGCACGATTCGTCAGAGCGATTCGTCAGAGCCCTTGTCCTGACTAATACACTTGACACATCGCAACCCAAGAGCAGGTGGAGCGACATGAGCGAGCAGCAGCACATGCGCGCTCGACGTCCGGAGGCCATCGAGGACAGCTCTCGCCACTCCAGCTCGACTAGCACTTTCGAATCCACCTCGGTAGCGTGAAGTTGCAGTGACGACAGCAACAGCGACAGCGATGGCGCGTCTGTGCGCTGACACCACCACCAGCAGCAGCAGCCCCGTGAAACCCGCAGCGCTCACTGCAGCAGACGCGCTCATGGCGCACGGCGTGCACGCACTGCACCACAATGTCGCGACGAAAGTGGAGGCGGCGCTCGGGCGCGCGTTGCCACAGATGGACGTGCGCTTCCGGAACCTGTCGCTCTCGGCCGAGATCTCGGTCGTGTCGGAGGAGAAGCACGCTGACAACGGCAAGCCGGAGCTCCCGACGCTCACGAACGAGCTCAAGAAGGGCTTCGCAGCGCTCGTCGCGAAGAAACAGAGCGTGCGCAAGGACATCCTCAAGGACGTCAGCGGCGTGTTCAAGCCCGGGACCATGACGCTCGTACTCGGACAGCCAGGCTCGGGCAAGTCGTCGCTCATGAAGATCCTCAGCGGCCGCTTCCCCATTAAGAACAACATCACGCTCAGTGGCGAGATCACGTACAACGGCGTGACTCAGAAAGAGATCGAGAAGACGCTGCCGCAGTTCGTCGCGTATGTGAACCAACGCGACAACCACTACCCGGTGCTCACGGTCAAGGAGACGCTCGCGTTTGCCCACAAGTGCAACGGCGGCGAGTTTGCCCGCCGAGCGAGCGAACTGCTGTCGAAAGGCACGCCAGAAGAGAACAAGGCGGCGCTCGAGGTCATGACCGCAATGCTTGAGCACCACCCAAAAGTGGTCATCGATCAGCTCGGACTGCAGCACTGCCAGGACACAGTCGTGGGCGATGCGATGCTCCGCGGCGTCTCTGGCGGCGAGCGCAAGCGCGTGACGACTGGCGAGATGGAGTTCGGCATGAAGTACGTGAC